>CABEEJ010002216.1:19211-40578 GCA_901482245.1 Timema douglasi
GGGGGGGTGATGGAAAGAGGGGGATGTTGAAAAAAGTCAGACGTCAGAACTCTTTTGTTAGTGAATCTTTACGGACGTTTATTAATTTGATTTATCTGATTACCCAACCCTTCCTTCACCTCTGACAAGACATCTTGTGAATGTGAGGAATGCCAGGCCTCCACCGTGGTTCAGATCCCACGTTAAACTGTAGGTCCTCCATTTCATCTCACAATCACCCTACCATTACACATTAGCGTAAGTGCGTATAACCCGAACGGGTAGTAAGACGTGGTGCTAATAATAATAATAATAATAATAATAATAATAATAATTTGATTGCATATAGGAGGTTAGATTAGATTAGATTAGGTTAGGTTGGGTGTCAAATATTCAGGTACGCCAATGCTCAAACCAGTATAAAATATAGGCCCATCTAAATATTCAAAGGCTTTTGACATAATAATATGCTAAATAATTGTATTTATTTCTTAAGATAGAATTAAAAATAACACGTGTTGAGGCGGTGGAGGCTTTGGTAAATAATTAAAGCCGCCTCCAGACCAGACAAGAACAGAACAACGAACATTTCCACGAACATGTTCGTTGTTCGGTTTGCTGTGGACGAATGTCCAGACTTGAACAGAACATGTTCGCAACGTGTTCCCATAGAGGGCTGGTTTTTAAAATTATATCTACCAACGAATTAAACGGATATTAAATTAAACAACCGGATAACAAAAAACCTCGTGTGTGTGTGTATTTAAACTATTTAAAAAAAATTAAATTATTGTACTTAAGATCGTTATAAATAAATTTAACAAATTTCTTTAAGTATTAAATTTATTTACCTTAATTTAACAAACGCCTTTTATTTGGTAAAAAAAAAAGTTTATAGAAATAAAAATTTGGGAACAATAAGTCTATTAACTCGTTTTAGTAACACGAGGCATACGAACAGGGAAATAAGCAACAAGTAAAAAAAAGGTGCAGCATCATTGACAGAAAATCAGGTAAAAAAAACGATGCCTTTAACCCTCACCCTACCCCCCCCCCCCCCCCCGCGCCCCNCCCCCTCGGTGGCTGCAAGGTCTAAGGCGTCACTCAGGTGTCTAGTGTTACACTAGACTGCCGAGGACGGGGAGATAAATTATATATATATATATAAAAAATAGTTTGTATTTAATTTTTTAGCTTTTTCTATACCGATGGTGTCTTTATTTTCTTTTTTTCTCCTTTATAAGGGTGGGTAACATAGTTTCCATTTTTTTACTCCACTAGATCACACTCCTGTCCATCAAGGTCCAAAACTCCTCCACACATGCGAGTACTGTATTTTACTATAGTGATCTAAATCTTCAGAATTCCAGATTACCTGGTGTGGCTTACACATCTCTATGAGATTAATTCTCACTTCTTTTAACCACTCCATTTTTCTAAACTATGCTAAAATAATGAGATGATTGTAATAATTATTATTATTAATTCAACACATACACTAAGAAATACAATCGCCTAAAGACATACGTAGACTTACAAGAATCAAAACACACGTGTGACTCCTCTGCTGTCCGGCCAATGATTGTATGTTCGGGGAAAGGTTCGCGCAGGCGTCCAGACTAGAACAAGACCGAACACCAACATCCCTTGATGCGACGCGACGGGTAAAAACCGACAACTGGTGGATCGGCGCCGAATAGGACAACGAACATGTTTTGTTAACAATGTTCTGTTCTGAAAATCTCCCACACTTGTCGCGAACATGTTCCTGTTCGTTGTTCTGTTCAAGTCTGGATGAGGCATAAGAGGTTGAATAAAGTAGCCCTAGTATCCTTAGACAAGAGTTTTCTAGTCAACATTGAGATTATTAGACCACTGCTGGGTGTCAGAGATACTGTACTAGAGCCCTTCTTGCATTCAGACTAATAATATCCTCTTACAGATATTTTGTGTATACACTTTGCTGAGTATTTAATTTCAACAACCCGACAAAATTATTATTATTAGCACCGCGTCTTACTACCAGTTCGGGTTGTACGCACTTACGCTAATGTGTAATGGTAGGGTGATTGTTAGATGAAATGGAGGACCTACAGTTTAACGTGGAATCCGAACCACGGTCTCAGCCTGGCATTCCTCACATTCACAAGATGTCTTGTCAGAGGTGAAGGAAGGGTTTGGTAATCAGATAAATCTGTGCCGGGACCGAGGATTGAACCCCGGCCGCCAGCACAGAAGTCTAACACCTTACCCCTAGACCGCCAGGTCCCCTACCCCAACAAAAGACTAAATCTTTTTTGGGGGGGTGAAGTGGGAGGGGGGGGGGGGGAAGGTTGAATGTTTACGAAAGTTTTGCAAGCGTTTACTGGTTATATAATATTAGTACTGATGTAATACTAAAAACAAAGTACGCTTGTTTCAACACTGACCGTAAGAAGCTGTCTATATTTTCTAAAACGTCCTTCTCGCCGTGTTTCTTAGTTAGTATCCCTACGCAAGATGAACAGGTCCGTGGAGAAGGCTCGGTATGTAACACCTCAAGGTGGGACGAGACGCGAGAAAAAGCCGGTGTTTTTTGCAGAATTTTTTATGGCAAAACTCTTGTTTTTTTTGTCCAAAATAAATTAAATATTGTTCCAGTACAAACATAGAATGTAATGTTCTTCCCATGTTGATAGTAACAGTTGTTGAATATCTGTCAAGAGTGTCCTGTAATTTAATGACCAACTTTTTTTTTTTCATTTATATTTAAAAAGTTTCTCAGCTAATGCCGCTGTGCTCATAACAGATATTAAATAACTGTTGATATCAACTTGTGAATAAAATTAAACTGTCTCTTTCTACTGAAGCAATATTTTATTTATTTTAGCCAAACGAATGTTTTGACACAAAAAACAGCAGAAAACACCGGCCTTTCTTCTCTTCCCCTGTCATCCCACCCTAAAATCCCTCTCTCACCTCTTACAGTAGCCCCGTGGCTTCTTTGGTGCTGACTGACAGCTCACAGCTGACCTCTGACAGTCAACATTTAGGTATATACTTAAATGTTGACTGTCAGAAGTAACAGATGCTAAACACATTTTTTTGCAGATCACATGGCTCGGCGTAGGGATACATAATTTGGTCTGGTAACTTTTCAAAGCCGTCGGCACCAAAGAAGCCATGGAGCTACTGTAGTAGCCGTTAACTGTCCTAACAAGACCAAAGGAGATATACTCGTTCATAACGACCTGCTTGCTAGGTACTGTATTCCCTAGAAAGATCGGGCCTGTCTGTCTGTCTGTCTGCCTGCCTGCCTGCCTACCTGCCTGCCTACCTGCCTGTCGGTAACATCGCACAGTGGTTCTTGTTACAAAGGCGGTAATGCTAATGTTATTGCACCCCACGTTAATGGGTCCATTTGCATTAATTCAGTTCATTGGACGGTACGAGTGAGGGGATTGTAACAGCCAAACATGCGTTAAGAGTCTGAATGCACATCCCGGCTGATTCGTATTAATGGCGGCTCAGATACACTTTGTTTTTTTTAAATATCGAATACGAATCACCATTATTACCTACTAATCCCGAATATACAATCCGAATCATGAATATTAGGAAACACGATGAGAAATAAAGGTAACCCACTTCAGTGACCACGTGGTCTAACGAGCTAATATCGTGTTGAACTAGACTGCAGAAGACGTAGAGGTCCAGGTTCGGTCCTTGCCGGGTGCACTGAGGGTGGGTTGTCTCTAAATTGTTTTCCACTCTCCCTCCACCCATATGCGGGGGAATTTCCTTTGGATTAAGCCTTCCTGACTCCTAACTCATTAGTGTAATTAGATCATAGCCGTAGAACCTAAACAGGTAGTAAAACGCGGTGCTAAAAAGAGAAAATAAATAAACGTTGTTTCCCACGTTGATTTGAATTTACTCTTTCTTCAGTTAGGATTTTTTTTTACATTAATTCTTTAGGTATCCGACAACTTAGCTCAGTCAGTAGCATGTCTGTCTACTGAGCTAAGGGTCCCGGTTTTGATACCCAGCATGGCCCAAAAATTTATAATTGGTGAAATGTGGGTTTACCCTCTCACATTGGTGAATTAACACACAGAGATTCTCAAACACAATTATTTTATTGCTGTCGCTTCTTTGAACCTGAATAACACGCTAAAAAAATATCATCACGACCCTTTTTTTTTTACTCTAATCGTCGCTGAATCGGTTCAAGCCCATAAACCTCACGGGGTCTCTTGAATCCCGTGTTTTGTGGGTTAGCCCACCCCTCCTACCACCCCTTCCAGCCTAGCCTCAAGAGGGTGCACGGTTTGTCAACATCCTCCACAGTTTAATTAAATACAGTTCAGGTCCACCTCTTCTTTTCACGGTCAGACCGAGGAATATTCCGCGGTGTTGACGCATTTATCTAGAATTGCTCGTGAAAACGTGACCTTTATTTTAGTTTTACCCTTTTTATATGTTAACCCATCGAAGGGTGTAAAACATCTGAATAAATACTAACCTTGATTCCAATTTCTATAGGAATACTTGGCGGTCTAGGGGTAAGTTGTCGGACTTCTGCATTGGGGGTCCGGGGTTCAATTCTCGGTGCCAACACAGATTTATCTGATTACCAAACCCTTCCTTCACCTCTGACAAGACGTGTATTAATCACAACTTGTGAATGTGTGGAATGCAAGGCCTCCACCGTGGTTCGGATCCCACGTTAAACTGTAGGTCCTCCATTTCATCTCACGGTCACCCTATCATTACACATTAGCGTAATTGCGTATAACCCGAACGGGTAGTAAGACGCGGTGCTAATAATAATAATAATATATTGGAATCCCCTTTCAAACAAATTTGGTTGTACTAAGCTGTTCTAAGTCAGTAATATTATGTTATATCAGTTTTATGAATATTTTGAAAATTACACTCAAATATAACCTTAACAACATTGATGGACACGAAGATTAAATGTAAGACTCATATAGCTGGTTTACCGAAGACGAAGAAACCAGGGTTTGAATCCTGTTTAGGTGTACTTGATGGCTTTTTTTTTTACCAGACGTCTTCCCATTCCTTACATCCAAATTTGGGTTCATTTACTTTAAACTTATGCCTTTCTCTTAGAACTCCACTAGCGTGATACGTCTTATAAGCCAGATGGATAGTAAGGTGAGAATAAATAATAATAACTCTTAACCAACTTAACTTGATTATAAACGTAATTTATATGAAAATTCCCCCGCGTGTTCTCTTGTTAAGAAAGCCTGAGGTCCACGACTTATACTTCTGATTGTAAATTTAAATTTGATTAATTATAACTTGTAGAATAAGTTCACAACTCTTAAGGGCTTTATTCAAATTAGTCCCAAATTGTGTTACAATAGAAACTTGATTTAACGTATTTTCTGTTGCCGAATGTACCTCATCTGGCCCAACATTGGTCTTGAGCTACTAAACGTCTTTGTACAGAATTAAATGACAAACTTCTCTCTATTTTTAGAAAAGAAACCCTGTAAATACTTTGAAAACCTAAACTTGTCTAACGGTATCAACAGGACTTAATTTATTTACTAAAATTACCCAATCGCCTGACTCAAATCGTGAACTATTTAGTATGGGTTCAGTTCCAAAGGCCGTGGAAGTTAGCAAGTGTTTAACCTAAGTTATAATTGCTTACAAAGACAAGCTCATCAACTTGATAACCATCTTCTATGGCCGCATGGTTTAAGGCGCTACTCTTGCAGTAGACTAGACTGCCGAAGACGGGGTTTGGGTGTATACTTCATCTAATTTTTAACACATTAGTGTAATTAGTACATAGGTGTATAGCCCGAACAAGTAGTATTACGCGGTGCTAAAAAACCCAACTTGACCTATTTATATAATCTCATGATAAGAAACCAACTCTATTCTTCTTGGAAACCAATCTTCCCTGATCTAAATCAAAACCGCAACCCTTAAATAAAAAAGTAGGGGTCTTATGAATTATTCCGTCAATCAAAAGTGAGAAAAATCTAGGAAATTGGTAGGTAGGTGGTAAATCTCATATCTTAACCTCAACAATTTCCTAGTTGTAAGGTGGTGCGTTCCCATGCGTCATGTAGAATGGCCAGAAGAGGGGGTGACATTACTATTTGGATTTGTGGTTTAAATTTATCTTTGAATATGTGATTGAACTTCGCTTTGAATTTGTGGTCAAAACTTCTTTATGGACTTGTAGTTAAAACTTTTCTGTCGATCTGTATTTGACATTTCTATTGGCATTCAGTTGAATTTTAGCTTAATAGTTGAGGTTGAAATTTCTCTTTGGTCATTAAATTAAAATTGGAAAACTAATATATTATAGTGTCGTCAACAGCTACCACTGGTTTACAGTCCAATTTTAATATTACAGCTAGAAAAAAATCATTTGATCTACTTTCAAGTATTCATACGTCCAGGGAAAGAGTACGGGTGAGGGGGTACAGGGAATATATGAGATAGTAGAGGAAGCAAGACTGAGATGGTATGGACATGTAATGAGGATGTTGGAGTACATGAGATAGTAGAGGAAGAAAGACTGAGATGGTATGGACATGTAATGAGGATGTTGGAGTACATGAGATAGTAGAGGAAGAAAGACTGAGATGGTATGGGCATGTAATGAGGATGTTGGAGTACATGAGATAGTAGAGGAAGCAAGACTGAGATGGTATGGACATGTAATGAGGATGTTGGAGTACATGAGATAGTAGAGGAAGCAAGACTGAGATGGTATGGACATGTAATGAGGATGTTGGAGTACATGAGATAGTAGAGGAAGCAAGACTGAGATGGTATGGACATGTAATGAGGATGTTGGAGTACATGAGATAGTAGAGGAAGCAAGACTGAGATGGTATGGACATGTAATGAGGATGTTGGAGTACATGAGATAGTAGAGGAAGCAAGACTGAGATGGTATGGACATGTAATGAGGATGTTGGAGTACATGAGATAGTAGAGGAAGCAAGACTGAGATGGTATGGACATGTAATGAGGATGTTGGAGTACATGAGATAGTAGAGGAAGCAAGACTGAGATGGTATGGACATGTAATGAGGATGTTGGAGTACATGAGATAGTAGAGGAAGCAAGACTGAGATGGTATGGACATGTAATGAGGATGTTGGAGTACATGAGATAGTAGAGGAAGCAAGACTGAGATGGTATGGACATGTAATGAGGATGTTGGAGTACATGAGATAGTAGAGGAAGCAAGACTGAGATGGTATGGACATGTAATGAGGATGTTGGAGTACATGAGATAGTAGAGGAAGCAAGACTGAGATGGTATGGACATGTAATGAGGATGTTGGAGTACATGAGATAGTAGAGGAAGCAAGACTGAGATGGTATGGACATGTAATGAGGATGTTGGAGTACATGAGATAGTAGAGGAAGCAAGACTGAGATGGTATGGACATGTAATGAGGATGTTGGAGTACATGAGATAGTAGAGGAAGCAAGACTGAGATGGTATGGACATGTAATGAGGATGTTGGAGTACATGAGATAGTAGAGGAAGCAAGACTGAGATGGTATGGACATGTAATGAGGATGTTGGAGTACATGAGATAGTAGAGGAAGCAAGACTGAGATGGTATGGACATGTAATGAGGATGTTGGAGTACATGAGATAGTAGAGGAAGCAAGACTGAGATGGTATGGACATGTAATGAGGATGTTGGAGTACATGAGATAGTAGAGGAAGCAAGACTGAGATGGTATGGACATGTGATGAGGATGTTGGAGTACATGAGATAGTAGAGTAAGAAAGACTGAGATGGTATGGACATGTGATGAGGATGTTGGAGTAAAAGAGATAGTAGAGGAAGCAGGACTGAGATGGTATGGACATGTGATGAGGATGTTGGAGTACATGAGATAGTAGAGGAAGCAAGACTGAGATGTATGGTCATGTAATGAAGATGGAAAAAGAGAGGATTCCGTAGAAAATTATGGAAATTCAGTATATAGGGAAAAGACCCCAAGGGAGGCCAAGAAAGAGATTGGAGGAAGAGATAACAGAACATGTGAACGTGAGAGTTGAATTATGTTTTTTTTAGCACCGAGTCTTACTACCCGTTATAGGGTTATACGCTTAAGTACTAATTATGCTAACAGGTTATGGATTGAGAAGGTTGAGTCAAGAGTAAGTGGACCCTAATTTACTCAGAGGAAGAAACCCATTTAAGAAAAACCAACCCCAGTTCACCCGACTGAGTTTCGAACCTCGATCTCCTCGTCCTCGGCAGTCTAG
Source organism: Timema douglasi (assembly GCA_901482245.1). NCBI lineage: Eukaryota > Metazoa > Arthropoda > Insecta > Phasmatodea > Timematidae > Timema > Timema douglasi. The sequence continues at coordinate 27,463 of CABEEJ010002216.1, forward strand.
CTCAACATGAAATTAGCGCGTTAACTAACTACGCCACCGAGGAGGGTGTGAGAAGAGAAGAATTGTGGGAGGATAGAGAAGGTTGAGGCATTTTACTAAACTGATCAGGCCACAGGCTAGAAACAGTTGATGATGATGATTATTTATGTAATCAACAGCTTTCCCTTTGATAAATATTCTAAATTTTGTCCCCCCAAAAATATTCATATTTTCTAAACTGTCCTCTCTATGATAATTTAACTGTAATGAACAATTATTTAATATCTTCTTAGTAATATAAACCTAGGTTCATGAGGGTTAAGGCATCAGACATGCATGTCCTTGAAAGTTCCGTTAGTCACTTATGCAAAGTTTCATTTTAATATATATTTTTTAATATTAAGTTTATCACGTTAAATTTTAATAAGGTTATAGTGAAAATCACCTTATATTTTTTAACTTAAGAGAAATAATTTTGCTAAATGCCCTCTTCATACTTGTCTGGGTCATGTCACAAGCAATTTTCGTGAGCTGAGATTAACTACAAAGGGATAACCCTAGAAATATTATCGTGTTCTTTCATCTGTATAATAATAACAAAGTGAAACTGTTTTAACTAGAGTAAACATCTATTAACAAAGTACATGTAAGCTCGAAGGCTCTTGCACCAGATAGTTTGTCTCCAGAAAGCGTCGCTTTCGACCCTCTGACTAATGTTACGTTGCAGGGAGACACAACCGCGGGGAGGAAAAAAAAAAGAAAAAAGTGAAAGAAAAAAACTTCTCTCCTTGCGGTGGTTAAATATCTGTGAATTTACTTAGGGCTCAACACGCTTTGAAACTAGAAAACTTCTGGAATTAACTGCTGGTTTAAACCCAAAGGCTATTGGAAGCTACTATTCGTCCTGTAGTTAGTTTACCATCCCCTTCATTATATACACCGATAATTATATAAATTCAATGCACAAACGAAGCGTCCTCTTTTTATCTCAAAGAAGCAAAGGTTGGTTTAAATGAAAATAAATGGTATATTTACTTAATCTTAAAAATGTAAATAGTGCATATTTTCATTAAAACATTTATTGGATTTTATATACCGTTCGTTTACCCCGAAAGTTAGAAAGCTTACCTTGAATATTTTCCATCATGGTGTCGCGTAGGGCCATGGTGTAGTCCATTAAGGTAAGACTGCTACTTTTCAGGTTTATATATTTTACTCTTTCATAATAGACCTATATATTTCCTTATTTCACTTAGTTTAGAAGTGTCTATCGGATCACCATAAAAGTAACAATTTATAATATCATAATCTCCATCAACATAGGTTTTTAGCCAGTGGCTGGGTCAGTTTAGTAAAATGCCTTCATCTTCCTCTTTACTTCCTCCACTATTCTTAATTTCATTCATTCCTCTCCTCTCACTTTGACACTTTCTGTCCTCTGCTACTCCCATCTCTTTCTTGGCCACCCTTGCGGTCTTTTTCCTACATACTTCACTTCCATCATTTTCTTTGGCATTCTCTCTTTCTCCATCCTTATTACATGCCCAATTGCTCATGCTGTCTCATTCTTGCTTCCTCTACTATCTCATGTACTCCAACATCCTCATTACATGTCCACACCTTCTCAGTCTTGCTTCCTCTACTATCTAATGTACTACAACATCCTCATTACATGCCCATACCATCTCAGTCTTGCTTCTTCTACTATCTCATGTACTCCAATATCCTCATTACATGTCCACACCATCTCAGCCTTGCTTCCTCTACTATTTCATGTACTCCATCATCCTCATTACATGTCCATACCATCTCAGTCTTGCTTCCTCTACTATCTCATGTACTCCAACATCCTCATTACATGTCCATACCATCTCAGTCTTGCTTCCTCTACTATCTCATGTACTCCAACATCCTCATTACATGTCCATACCATCTCAGTCTTGCTTCCTCTACTATCTCATGTACTCCAACATCCTCGTTACATGACCATACCATCTCAGTCTTGCTTCCTCTACTATCTCATGTACTTCATTTTTTTAAAGAACAAATTACTCCCCGTTTAACACCGAAATGATAATAAAATTATCACGGTAAATTTATTCTTTATATTTAATATAGCTGTTTAGTTTGGGACGCCAACGTTTCTTTTGGGTAAAGTTTTATAGGGTGATTTGTAAGTCGTCGTACGACGCGGGGCAGAGGCTTTTAATTCCTGGTATTAACTTTTATTTTGGCTTAGCCCAACAGGCCCTATTCAATATATGTACATTATTTTCTATGGTTTTAATTCGCGATTCGGCGTTGTCATTTCTTGTTGTCAATAGTTATTAGTAATAATTGACAATATCTGAAGGCCTACCTATGTATTTATAGTCTTGTAAGTTATTATGTATAGGCCTGAATTGAATGGATAATATGGGACGTGGTTCTTTCTTCAATTTCTCCCCTCCAGTACACGTCCATAGTTAATAAAGGGTCGTTTTTATTTCAATATAAAATTGTGTGTTTAAAAATTGACTGACTATACTGTTTAGATACTTAATTATTTTGAAGCTTTAAAATTGCGTTAAAACACGCATGTTTAAAATAAACAGAGTAGGTATATTTATTTTGATAGAAGAAAAGCATTATATATTATAAACTTATAAGATTGTATGAATATGATTATTGAATAACATGATGTTTTATAAACAACATAAACATTTATTATACTTTAATCTGTTTTCCTAACAACTCTATAACTTTACAGATATCTAAATAGTTACTTACAATCTGTTTGTTCAAATTAAGCCAATCAATAGCTTTGTAACAAATCTAATGCTCCGAGAAGCTTAGTGATAAGAACTAATGGAAGGCATCCGTTCGTAACTTGACGAGCACATCAAAATAGTATTGTAAAATGCAATGGCAAGTTTAACCAACAACGGTTAGATATTACGAACGGTTAAGTTACGAGGACTTTAACGTGACATTGTAAAATTGGGCCTAAAGTCTAGGTTTCCAACCTTTTGCTTCATCTCCGAAACATAGATTTTTGCGTAAAGTATCGTTGGGATATTTAAAAAAATATAATTTCAAAGTTTAAACTATTTAACTGATCAGAAACCTTCTGATAATTTTCGCTTATATTTAGTTGAAAATGATACTTAAAAATATCAAACACTTTCTTAAATAATGCGGGATTTTTCAAAGTGTGCAACGCGTCTCATTGATCTGCCGTGAGAAATTAGTCTCAGAATGTTGGTACTACACAAGACGTGTTTCTTTCGGCTCTGCAAGGCAACATCGCATGAACTTGCAGACTTTCACGGCGATAGACGTTCCCGCAAGTGTTTCCAACCATGTAGGATCCACACGGGAGAGTACCTAACTACTGCTTTATGAGCCTCACTTTGTCTTCGGAACCAAAATGGGAGGAGTTTTGGTACAACAACCCACGCCCATCACAAAGCTGCGACTTGTATCTAGATTTTGTGTGCAGACGGCTGCCTGGCTAGGGCGGAACAAGCCATATCGTTTTGTAAGCTTAGCAATGACCTCGGAATTACGTCCTACATTAGAATCACGGCTGGGTGTGGAAGATTATATATATATATAAAGCATTAAGTCCCGGTCTCCATAAAAACTAATGTTAATGCATATTCTTTTCCCACATTCTGCATTCTTAAATTAGGCTTATTTCAGAATGTTCAAGTATACATTATTATGAGTACGGACATGAATAAATATATAATAACTATGAGCATAGTCTACAAACAAACTGTGAGTCAAACAATTTTTTTAAAACATACCCGCCTCGGTGGCGTAGTTGGCTAACGTGCTAGTCGTGTTGAGCTCGACCGCTGAGGATGGGGAGATCAAGGTTCGAATCTCGGTAGGGTGAACTGGGGGTGGTTTTTCCTAAATGGTTTTCCACTCTCCCTCCCCGCAAATGCGGGTTCACTGCCTCTAATTCAACCTTCCCAATTCCTAATCCATTAGAGTAATTAGTACTTAAAGCGTATAGCCCGAATGGGTAGTAAGACGCGGTGCTAAATAATAATAATAATAATAATAATAATAATAATAATTTAAAAGCATAATTTGTAAAATTATAGAAAATGTGTTCTAAAAAAACTAGATCAGATACATAACTTTACCAAACATATTCAGATTATTTAAATAATATTCTATATTTTTTTAAGATATTAATAATTTTTTTTATTAGATTTTACTAGGAATTAAAAAAAAATTAAACCAGTATTAAAGTGGTTTTTTTGTCCAAACTTACTAATAATTGGCGTACACAATATCCCTTTATTCAGGGGTAGGGTTAACACATATTTATATAAATTTGACTATATATAATGTTAAATTATCACGTTTCATATTTCAGCTTATTCTGTTTTTTCCCCCAAGTTACATACTAGTTGGGTTTTTTTCCTTGAGAGAAACAGTATATATATATTTAATGGTAAACAACAGGAAAAAGCAATTCAAAAAACTGGATGTGCCAGCAAAACAGCGCCACAAAGCAAAACCCAAAAGGTAAATTAAATTGTATGTCTCGTAACAAACACAGTAAGTAACATATGAACATTTCTCTCTATTTTAAAATTTGATTAACGCCATATTTAATTGAATTTCACCTCAGCCATGGGTGTGTCATAAATCTACTCTTTTTGAAATTGGATTTGTTTTATTTTAACATGTTTGTGTTTTATTCTTCTATCTGTTAAAAAATAATATAAGCGCAGTTGCGATTTATTTATCTAGTTAAGCCCCCGCCGGGAGGTGTAGGCCCGATTTACATCGATACTACTCCAAGGTCATTTATATAATATGGGCTAAATATTTGTTTAATTATGGCTTTTAAAACGTAAATGTAAATAATACTGATGTTTTTTCAACACCACGTCCTACTACCCGTCCGGGTTATAAGCATATAACACGTATATGTCATGTGACGGTGTAATTTAGAAGTGTGGCCATATTAGCGTGAAGGGAGATTGGAAACCCACTCATGAGAAATATGCTAGGAAGCAACGCTATACAATTAAGTAGAGCCTATATATCAAAGACGAAGTTCGGAGGATGAATGATGGAGCATCTGTGCACTAAGCCAAAGGTATCGGGTTCAATCCCCGTGTCCTGGTGTCATTTTTTTTTTCAATTTATTCGATTACTTAGAAGTTGATCTGGAGGTCTAGGAATAAGGTGTCTGACTTGTATTAATCACAACTTGTGAATGTGGGGAATGCCAGGCCTCCACCGTGGTTCGGATCCCACGTTAACCTGTAGGTCCTCCATTTCATCTCACAATCACCACTAACATTACACATTACCGTAAGTGCGTGTAACACGAAAGGGTGGTGGTGGCGGTGACTTAGGAGAAAGCAGAATATTTTGAAAATATTCAAGTTTCAACGCTTGAAGCGGGGTTTTTTGTTTCTATTTTAAGCGAGCGATCCCTTGTTTTACTCGATGCCTTTATATGAGTATCAACACGTGCTTCCTCCCAATCTGATTGGTCGAGCGGCCATTACGCGCGAACAGTACTTCCACAATAATTAAGATTACTTTTGTAAGAAGACATTTCCGCGAAGTACTTTATACTACTTCAAAGTGAGGTAGGAGAATTGGCCCAAGTAAACAGGATGAATAAACTTTAAAGTATAATTCAGCTCGGCTTTATGATATTTTATCGTGCTACAACGGTTGTATGAGCTATATTCCGAGTTTAATGGAATAGCAAGCGTATTGACCGAACGGGTAGTAAGATATAGTGCTAAGTATTATTATTAACTACAGAATACCAAAATATACTCCTCGCTGGCGTCAACATTGAAGGGCTGTAAAATAGGTTTATATCACCTGGTTCAATCCTTCCACTTGTTTTTCTTTTTGGCACTGCTGAGGACGGGGAGATCGAGGTTCGAATCTCGGTCGGGTGAACTGGGGGGTTGTTTTTCCTAAATGGTTTTCCACTCTCCCTCCACGTAAATGCGGGTTCACTACTTCTAATTCAACCTTCCTAATTCCTAATACATTAGAGTAATTAGTACTTAAAGCGTATAAACCGAACGGGTAGTAAGACGCGGTGCTAAATATTATTTTTTTTTTTTTTTTAGCACCAAGTCTTATTACCCATTTGTGTTGTACGTTTAAGTACTAATTATACTAATGGGTTCAGGGATTAGAAAGGTTATATTAATATGAAATGTATTCGCACTAACGTAGAGGGAGGGTGGAAAACCATTTAAGGAAAATCACCCTCAGTACACTCTACCGAGATTCTAACCTTGTTCTGCCCGTCATCGACAGTCTAATTTAACACGAGAGTACACCTTAGACCATGCGGGCACCGAAGAGGGTGGTCCATTTGTTCCAATTTTAATTGGATTTTAATCCTTCTTTTCTGTCTACACATTATAAATCAAGTATGTCGTTTTAAATGCGGTTTTATATGACATATTTTTAGATTATTGTAGCACGCATTTTGTATTTTTGACTTCATTTTGGATACAGATTGAAGGAACAGTTAAATCTATTTTAATTTATAGTTATTTTTGATGTGTAAAATATTTATCTAAATTATACGTTTTAAACTAGATTTTGTTTGATAGTTTTAGTATTTAATATTCTATCATGTTATATAGGCCACTAAATTAAGATAAATGTATAATTTCGAGTAATGTTACCAGTTCCAAGTACAATAATCTCTATGCATATATTTGAAGATTATTTGTCCCAAAATTACATTTAGGGCCAGTTTCATAGTCAAATTTAGTACGCCTCAAGTGCGGCGCTACACTAAGTTCATGACGACACCTACCTAAACCAGAATGGAATGGGCCAGTTTCCTATGCGAGAACGGCCCATTTCATTCGAGTTTAGGTAGGTGTCGTCTTGTATTTAGTGTAGCGCCGCACTTAAGGCGTACTAAATTTGACTATGAAACTGGCCCTTAATGCATAATATTATAAACATTTAATGTTTACGAAGCTTAACTTATATTTAGATAATCTCAAGTAAAAGGCATAAAAACTGTTACAATAGTTTGAAAACAAAATCGGCGTACTCACGCCCTACAATGCCGACTCACAAAGTAGTACCTTACTTCAAGCAACTTGACAGTTCGAACATCAACACACACAATGGAATGTAAATATCTATTGTTTTCAAGTAATAAAAGAATGAACAAACAGTTCCATCATATGGTAAACTACTTGCTACATTGTTTGCTAGAAAAATAATCATACAGGTAAGTCACAAAACAAATTAGAATCGGACCATTAGTATATGTAACGTTACTAGCTTTGAAAGGGTTATTTTCCCCATGTTAGCTTCACGAACATGTCTAACCAAGATAAATTTTGTGTTTGGTCTTATTTCTATTATATAAAGGAGAAAAAAGAATGTATTTATCATACGTGCTTCTATTGTTAGGTCATTTTTTTAACATTCCTAACGGATAATTGAACTTTTCGCTTCATTTTACAATTTTTATATCATTACTAAGGATGTCAAGTCTTAAAAATATAACTCAATGAAGAATTTAAATAACTTAAATATGACGATTAGAAGAATTTTTTCAAAAAATATGGGGAACGTAAGATTTTAAATAAAACAATTGAAAGAAATGGCATAATTACGATGAATGTAAGACTTTAAATAAATGTGGTTAAAAGTAAGAATTTAAGTGCGGCGATTGTAAGAAATAAAATATATACGATTAATGGCAGAGTTAAATAATCACAATTAAGGGGATATTTAATTAACTACTTTTAGGAGAATTTAAATAAATGTGATTAGTGGAACATTAATCAATATAATTATTGACATAATTCTTAATGTGTGCAATCAATTGGCGAGTTAATTAAATACAATAGTTGTTAGAATTTAAAAAAGTAGGAAGAGTCGAATTTATAAAGTTATATTGATTGACTTAATAATAATAAATACTATGAATGGGAGATTTAAATATAATTATGATTGGAATAATATAAATAAATACGATGAATGGGAGACTTGAATAAATATGATGAATTTAAATATTTAATTAAGAAGGGATGTTTGCAAGAATTTAAATAGCTATGATTAATGTTAAATTTGAATAAATAATATAAACCCAATAGTTATCTATAGTTTATCACGGTTGATTCACTGTCTTATCATCGTAAAATATTGCTTACAAGCATGAAATATTTTCAAAATTCTCTGTGACGAATTTGTTTTTTTCTCTTGTTTTTCTCAGTTATCCTGCTCTTGCGAAAAGAACACCATACTATGGGTCAATTACCATGTCACAAGAAATGCATTCACTGAATGAATAATTAAATGGCCTACTAATGATCTAAATTTGATAACAAATTCAGAGTAGCTGTTAAACTCTCCAAATTTAGATCCATTACATTCAAGGATTATCAAATATAAAAATACCGGGAAATCTGATGTTATTTCAATATTGATGTTAGTTAAAATATACTTCAATAAGGAACATAATATTAAAAACTTACTTTTATAGTTGCCTTTACAAGCCCATAAAAAGTGAATAAATACATACATAATTAAAAAACAAAATTTGAAAAGTATATTTTACGCATAATTCTAGGAAAATAACAACTTGACAACTCCATGTTATTCGTTCCAGAAACGTTATATTTACCTTGTTTGGAAAGCTCGTCATCCGTGTTTTAAACCGAATGGTATTAGCTACTCCTGTTTGTAACCGTAGTATCATTAGGATTGAGAGATACACGTTAACATTTCAATTATAAAAAATATTATGCCTTAAATAAGTTATAATTCGGTATAAGGGTGTTCATTTCAATACTACAAATTTATATAATATGATAATTACAAAACACGGCTAATCTGAAAAAAAAAAAATATATATATATAGAATCAAGCAGCGAGTTTTAATTTAAACAACTTTTGCTGATAATTAAGAGTTACAATTTGAGGATTTGTGTCTCTAAAACTTTTGAATTGTCTACCCCTCTTTAAATAGCAATATAAATTATGTCAAATATCATGATGTTAATTAAATATATTTATTTCTCTTATCATTATTTTATTTAAAGTCTAAATAGATTTTATTTATTTAGATATGTCTAATATGATTATATGACACTATAACAACCAATACGATCTAATTTTATGACGGGTCCTATCACATCTATCAACTTAATCTAACTATTTTTTAACTAATTTTTTTCATTCCAACACCTTAGATCATTTGGTAGCGTGTCTGTCTACAGAGTTATAGGTCCCGGGTTTGAATCTTGGCTTGGCTGAAAAAAATATCATATGTTAAATATGGGTTTTCCCTTTCACAGTGAAGGATTACCCGCCTGGGGGATGGATGTTGTGTCTGTTCTAGCTTTAAGTTAGTTTATATGTTGTGTGCTGATATGATCCGCTAGTTAAAGTGCAAGTTAACTACTTCAAATAAAGAAAAAATGAGGGATTTTTTAAAATGATTATAATCAAGTTTACATGCAAATCAAAAATCTGGATATTTGTTCAAGCCTACAAAGAAAAGTTTAATCTTTTTATACTATTATTATTATTATTAGCACCGCGTCTTACTACCCGTTCGGGTTATACGCACTTACGCTAATGTGTAATGGTAGGGTGATTGTGAGATTAAATGGAGGACCTACAGTTTAACGTGGAATCCGAACCACGGTGGAGACCTGGCATTCCCCACATTCACAAGATGTCAGAGGTGAAGGAGGGGTTTGGTAATCAGATAAATCTATGCCGGGACCGAGGATTGAACCCCGGCCGCCAGCACAGAAGTCCGACACCTTACCCTTAGACCACCAGGTCACCTTTATACTATTTATATATGTATATTATTTTCACAAACAAGGGATTACTTCATAAAAATTAAAAGTGGCCTTATTAAAATCATTTATAAGTTTACTTTAACTTGTATCACGCACAATGTATAGTCTTACATTTTATTAATATACAGTATTAAGAAAATTTCTTGGTAATTAAAATATGTTCAAAATTAAAACACTATATTTAAACTTGATACCAAGTTTATTTTCCAGTGGGGGTGTTAAGAATGTATAAAATAATATATTACGTGCGTTAGAATGCTTAATTTAGTTTAATAAAAACAGGGTTTTATCTTAAATTAGGAGCTTTGGGGGTAGCTGGTTGGAAAATATGCTTTCCAATCCTATGTTGAGGCAAGTATTGGCGCATTTTCTTAAATTTAATCCCATTTCATTTTGTTGCGTTAGATTAAACGCTTGTAGTTTTCTTTTATGCCGCGTCTTACTATCCATCAGGGCCGTACATAATATAGTTAGGTTGATTGACTAGGGACGAGGGAGGTATAATGTAGAGCAAACATACCCTCACTCGCGTAGAGTGGAATAGTAGTAAAAAAAACAGGACACTCGACTGGGGTTAAACCCCCAACGTCTCCGTCGATGTTAGCCCACAAGTCTTATTAAAATATAAGAATCTAGATTCATAAAACATATGAAATTACTTTCAAATAAAACCTTTTTATTATCACAGCCCAATTTAGTTTTATAATGTAACTAGTTTTTAAATGTGTTTAATACGGTTTGATTAAACCAGTATTACATAGCCTAACAATACCTAACCTGAAATTGGAAGACGTATAGGTTAAGTTTCTTAATATATTTATATATATATTTATCAGTTCATTATATTAAGAAATGGTGTATAAATTGAGAGTAAAATAAATTCACACTATTTTTTATTTAATAAATTACATTTTTTCACCTAACCCCCTTCCGTGGGTCGGATCTGTCAGGATAGCTTAGGGGAAAGGTAGGGTCGGTGGCAAGGTAGTTGGTTGGGTTAGACATGATACTGGAGGCTACGTTTTTGGGTTTAGTAGTAGCACTAAGAGTTAAAACAAAATGTAATGTTAAAATATTTTATAAAGAAATATAAGAACTTAGACGTAGGTGCTCGTGAGAGCACTGGTTTGGATACTTAAACTGTTGGCTCGACTGACGCCTATCGGGACCCCCTACAGACTCGAACGCGGTACCCTGGGCACGGCGATTGCACTCTGGTACAAGTATCACTGATGACCCGATGTTCTAATCTGTATGGTCCAAAGACGGGCTCAGTGACTGCCTCTGGATAGATATTAATGTGTCAGCTCCGATATCCATAAGATAGAAGCTCTTATAGCCCAATCCGGCCCAGTTACTGCACAACTGGGACAAGATTGTTGTGAGTAGTCAGTATTCTTTAATTACGAGTTTGCTTGGCCAGTTCTTTCAGTCATGTAGCTTCAACAAAGTTATGCAAATTAAAATAAACATCCCAATCCAATACAGCGTTGTGAAAATTTCTCTTCAAGCCATTTTATTTAAATGAAAACTATTTTTTTTTTATAATAATGTGCCCTGATTTGATCCTTTACATACGTTACTTACACCTGTTGAGCTTACGCCTCCTGGAAAAGGCCACATACAATAATTTGAAAATGGCTGAATACAGGCACATAATTACAGACCCTATCCAAAGTTTGAACTTGTGACTTTGATAACACCAATTTAACTGGAAACTGCCTCCTTATCAGAATAAGAGTTATATCAGGGTCTACTAGCACCAAATATCTTCTTTTTTGGGATCAAACTTAGACACGTGATTTAATATTTTGGTGCAGATCTAGCTTTGCCAGGCTGGACTAGAGTATTTGCCTGGCAGGAGGGTTGAAATAAATCTCTGGGGAAAGATACCAAGCTTTTTGTGACTGATCGAGATTTTATTCCAGCCTCCCGAGTCGAGAGTAGGGCAAATTATCTGTGGGGCAATTCTCCGGGTAAGAGGAGTAATTTCTAAACTCTAACCAAACCACTGTCGAATAATTACAGTAGATTAGGCCTACATACTAATTTTTATTGGCTTGTACCGTCATACCCGTAATAATTACAGACACGGAGATGGAGATAACTAAGCTCATTTCTTGAGTTAGTGGTTAATTAAAGTATAATTAAAAATCTCATCCAACTTTATTTTTCTTTAATTACAGTTGCAAGTTTTAAAGTTATTTGTGTTTATTATGGAAATGTGTTACTAGAAAACATGAGAGCAAAGTTTAGTAATTTACATTATCGTCATAAATCTAATTAAAAAAAATTATTCTGAGAAAATCTAAATAGACAAAATGCAAACACACATACACATATACACCCAAGCATGTATAGTGTATATATACACATATCCAAGCATGTATATAATTTATAAGCAGCTAAGCACATATGAAGTAGAGTATAGTTATTGCCTATAAATTCTTCTTTCGCTATCCGTTGACCTACAGTGCAATTATATTGCGGTAAGAGAAGACCTACCACCATCACTATTATATATAGTGGTATTCTGGTAGGAAGATATTTGCGTTAGACATTGGTAGAGCTTTACTTTATTATTAGTTATGTTTCATAGTACAGGATGTCCGCCATCAAACGCCAATTTACTAAACAGTAATTGCTTAAAATGTTGGGAGTCTCATGGTAGACATCCTGTATATCCGTGTTTCCCCATTAGAAACCACGCAATTCCCTCAGCGATGATATCCAGTGTAGTGAAATTACATTTAAATGGAGAGAGGGGAGACAAAATGGCTTTATATTAGTGTGTGTGTGTGATCAAGGAAAGGTTGAAGCAGAGACTCAAAATAATATAACGGGTATCGTAACGGATAAGTATTTGGGACCTACCCATTATTATTTTTACTAACACTGTTTGATCACTTAGCTTACCCGATATCTTTTTCACTTCGGACGGTCCTGATTGAAAAATGGATTTACGAAATGTAGATCATTATATATATACACAAAGGTATCAATATGAAAGTCTTTGCATGCGACAAGCTGGAACTGCCGCAAACCAAATAAATGAATAAAACAGATTTATTTTATTTTCCTTTTGAAAATACATAAAAATAGAATTTACCAACATGATCGCAACAAAATTAAGTTACCGTTAACATTGTAATACTTTATAATTCAACTAATTGAGTACTAGCCACAGGAAGAACGATTAATTGATCATTTTCGTGAATACTAACTTCTTTTCAGTTGTGAATAAGTTTTCTTTCCGTATACAATGGCACGATCAGGCTTTTTTTTTTTTTTTTTTTTTTTT
>CABEEJ010002216.1:41253-51354 GCA_901482245.1 Timema douglasi
GCTCAAATATCCTTATCTGCCCCCCAAAAAATTATTTCCACTCCTCCCCTTTCCTTAAAATTTTCTTTTTTCTTCATCCCATTTTTGTCTTGTTTTTTTTTTTTTTTTTTTGCTATACCTTATGGACTTATCTCTTCACGTATCGACTGTGTCATTTCCGCCGGAAGTAAGGCAATAATGAAACAAAACACAACTCACCACTCTAAAAGGAAAAGTTATCCGCTTCGGTGGACGCGCGGTCTAAGACGTTACTCTCCTAGTATACTAGACCACCGATAACGGGGAGATTGAAGTTCAAAGTCGATCGGGTGTAATTAGTTTTTTCTAAAATGGTTTTCCACTCTTACCCTCAGGAAAATACGGGTACACTTCCTGTAAATTTAACCTCCCTAATCTCTAAAACCGTTAGCGTAATGATTGCATAAGCGTATAACACATACGGTTAGTAAGACGCGGTGCTAATAATAATAATAATAATAAGTGAACCTAATTTAAAATTAAACATATATATATATATATATATGAGCTATGTAATCTTTTACTGTTTTTTTAATCTTTAAATAGATAGATTTAAAATCGTCTCAAAGCGTGATGTATGTCTGATTTAAGTGCACAAATGTAAAATCTAACTTAATAGGATTAAAGTTTTGCACATATAAAGGACTCAAAGTCACTAGTCAGAGATTTTTTTTTCCAAAATTGTAAAGTTAAAATCTCGGTTAGAAATTTTAAACAAAAATTAATCAAAATGGATTGATTTATATTCTCTTTGTCCCAGACTGTCTAAAAGCTTTTTAAAAAATGAGGACTAATGATTAGATATACTTTGAATTCTCTCCCCCCCCCCTACCCCCCAATTTAGTTGTACGGTCTAGTGTGTTTGCTTTCATTAACTGGGTCCTAATTAATTCATAGGCCAAAAACAATTATTTAATTCTGGTTCGTTTAATCCACCATCTGATTTAAAATAACCAAACCAAAAATTACGTAAACATACTCCCGACCTTCCAGTATCTAAACCCGGGACACCCTTATCAATAGGAAAATTACGTTAACATACTCCAAACCACCAGTATCTACAGGCGGGACCCTTATCAATAGGAAAATTTGCCATCACCCGACCTTCGTTGCGAATTAAACTCCATACTATTACATTGAAACGTGCTAAAATAAAATAAATAAAAAAAATCTAATTTATTTTACAAGAACATGCGAGCTGCTCATTTTGTGAATACTTCCCTCCCCCCACCCCCCTCTATCTCTCCGGAGAGATCCAATTCCGTGGGATTAAAGCAGCTCAGCTACGAGATAAGCTCCGGTACCTAATCAGGTACTGAGACTTTCTACTTTGCTTTTTATGTAAACTCCGAAGCCACGTACTCATTACCGCTCGCCCGTACAATGGAAGAGACAGAGTAGCCATTGTTTGAAGTCTGCGCCTTTTCAAAGTCAAATTTGTTGATAACGGGGGGGAGGGGGCGGGGGGGGCGGGAGAGAAAGTGTCTTTAAACATCTCGCAGTGAACAAATATAGTTTTATCTAAAGTTGTTTCGGTTTTTTTACGGGAGGTATATATATATATATGCATCATGTGTGATTTTGAAAGCAATTTACATATTTCCTCAAATTTTGAGTATTATTATACACGGATATTCCTTAATGATCTTCTTGGGTGACCTGGCGGTCTAAAGGGACCTCTGTGTTGGGGGTCCGGGGTTCAATCTTCTGTCCCGGCATAGATTTATCTGATTACCAAACCCTTCTTTTACCTCTGACAAGACTTGTATTAATCACAACTTGTGAATTTGTGGAATGCCAGGCCTCCACAGTGGTTCGGATCCCACGTTAAACTGTAGGTCCTCCATTTCATCTCACAATCATCCTTCCATTACACATTAGTGTAAGTGCGTATAACCTGAACGGATAGTAAGACGCGGTGATAATAATAACTCTTTTTGTCCATGTGTGCGAAACATCTTTATTAGCCTATATTAATATTATTATTATTATTAATAATAATAATGTATTTATTTGGGAGAAGCTAAGCCGATCGCCTTTTCTTACACTTAACAATAAAAAAATGTACACTTAATACTTCTGTGCTAAAAACTATTTTATAACACCTGTACACAGATATTAATGATAATAACAAAACAAATATTTTCCATATATATAGTTGTAGCTTGAATTACTATCTTAAAGGGTAAAACAAGAACTAATTAGCTCATTAACTAACCGACTAAAAATCGAGTCAGTTTTTCCACTTTACAATCGAAATAAATTTCAAATCGGGTGTTTTTTTAATATAAATATAGTATAATCTAAATTTTCCAATTTGAATAGATTTGTCATAAATCTTTACACTAGCAAAGCTAAGGTAACAGGACAAAGAAAGGTGATTTTCTAAGAAAATGTACCATCGTTCATCGACGATCGAGACTTTACTCGCAAACCTTGAGCAATATTTTGTTGAAAGGATTTGATATCAGGTTCAAGAACATTCCAGAAACGAGCTCCAGCTATTGAGATTATGACGGGCGTGAGGAGAGCTATTGAGGATAAATAATATATAAACTTGGTGTCAGAAATGAGGCTGGTAGAATTTTGAGAATATAATCCTTTCATTGGTGGTGGTGGTGGTGGTGGTGGTGGTGAAGGGTTAGAAAGGTGTAAACTATTTAAGAAAAAAAAATCGTTAACATACCCGACCAGAATTCGAACTTCGACCTCTCCGTCGTCGACACACCAGTTTATTGAGAAAGTGACACCCTAAAGCCTCTTCTAATTAATCCTTAATCTCCGTATCCTAATAGTCCTTAATTAACAATTATAGTCATGTTTAATTTTGTACATATACGCCCGTGTCAACCAATGATAAACTTTAGTACCTTTTCCAATAAATCCATCTAGATAAAACAGTCATAGTCAAAACCATGACCAATATTTTTATAATGTTATTTTTGTAAAGTGTTTTTTAAAGTTAAAATGCTACTATCAATGCGTTCATTTCCATCCCCACGTCGATATGGGTTTGTGGATCTACAGTAGCCCCGTGGCTTCTTTGGTGCTGACTGAAAGCTCACAGCTGACTTCTGACAATCAACATTTAGATATATACCTAAATTTTGACTGCAAGATGTGACAGCTGCTAAAAACATGTTTTTGCAGATCATATGGTTCGGCGTAGGGATACGTAATTTGGTTTGGTGACTTTTCAAAGCCGTCAGAAGTCAGCTGTGAGCTGTCAGTCAGCACCAAAGAAGCCATGGGGCTACACTACCTGTGATTTATTCTCCAAATCAAGCCTTAACTACGCTCCTTAGGAAGTCAAAGTTGATCCAACTTCTGCGGAGGGCCATGAACTATATGAACCCTAAGGATAGGGGCTCAGTATAAAACAATCAGAGTCCATCTGTACGTACCTTGGACTGCGGACGATACGGATTATAAACAGTCCAATCTTCATAAAAAGACAGCTAGTGAGCCACTAGATCTTACTTACATCCATTATTGTCACCAGCCTGTGGCCTGGGTCAGTTGTTTATTAAATCCATATATTTTCGCACTAACCGGCTTGCTAAGCTAACTTAAGATTAGGACAGGCACAACATCCAGTCCCCGGATGTTAATTTATCAATGTGAAAGGGTAAACATATATTAAGAGTTCCGGCCTAGTGTTCTGAGAGTGTATTTTATCAAATGGTTTTTCTTTCACCCTCCACGCAATTGTGGGTACATATTCTCTAAATAGTTTCATAATCATTCCTGTATTATTTGTCTATTATTTAAATGTGATTATTTCGGATGGGAAGTAAGACTCCGTGCGAAATATAACCAGCTTCAGTGGCCGTATGGTCTAAGGCGTCACTCTCGTGTTATACTAGACTTCCGATCACGGAAAGATCATGGTTTGAAACTTGGCCGTGTGTACTAAGATTTTTTTCCAAAATTGGTTTTCACTCTATTTAAATGAAAATGCGGGTACACTTAATTTAAATATAACCACCCTAATCCCTAATAAAAAATACTACCGTAATTAGCACATATGCATACAATCTGAACAGATAGTAAGACGCAGTGCAAAATCTACTTTTTATTTGGATAAAAGAGGAAAAGGCTAAATAGGGCGAAATGTGTCAAAATCTTCCTGGATGAGGTTGCAAAGCTGTATCGTTAAATATGTATTAAATATATATATATTTAATGGCTGTGTTGTGTACAGCAGAGGAGGACGGGGGAGAATAGGTGTTAAAAACACCCTCGGTGCATCAAGCCGGGATCTGAACCCAGTCTTTCGGGTCAAATTAAAACAATCTGAGGTTAAGATAGATCTGCGGCTCACAAAGATGTTGTTTTCCAATTCGTATGTGCTTATGTTCCTTTTAAAAGATAAAAAAAATACAAACTATAAAAAAAATGTTCGACCTACTCGGGAGATTGCCAAAGTACAATTTTTTTAGCTTGACTGTACCCTACTATTTCCCACCCATCCCTTTCATTAGTTTTTTTTTTCCCTTTCGTCGTAGCAATTTTTTGGCAGAAGTTTCGTGGTGGAAACAGTTTTTAAAAGTAGAAGATAAGAATAGAAAGAAGAATGTAAAACTGTACATTGAAAAAGTACGAAAATAAAGGATAACTTTGGCAATTTTGGAAATAACCGATATAGTGGTACAAGTTGAACTCATTTTTAAAATATATTGAATCAATAATACTTTTATGAAATACCTTTCTTGAATTTTTTCGCATGCTGTGCTAATAATAACTCTTGATATGATCCGTCGAAAATATAATTTATTGTAAAAACATCAACATAAAAATATTTTACGTTTTAATTAATCTGTTAATTATTGCAAAATTATAAATTTATTTAAAACTTGCATTGATAACCAGGCGAACTAAATTTTAGGTTTATATGCTAGGTTTTCAGGGAACATGGAAGTTGGGGATCGATTCTTGGTTGAGTATATACTAATTGTGGATTTTCCAAACTTACTTCTTGCTTTTCTTCCTTGCGAATACGGCGCATTTAATATCATTTATACCTTACATATCTCTAATTCATTAGTGTAATTAAAAACACGAAACATATATTAATTTTACATTCAAAACCTAAGAGGTCATGTCGTCTAAGTCGTTAGACTCACAACACACGAAATGTCCGGTGTTTGAAAGGCCATGGCTTGGATCTCAGCCAAGTGCACTTTTGATCAATTCACATTATCTCTCTCCGAGATTGTAGGTTGACTTCCTTCTGGCGCTTTCCCCAATTAAGAAGCTGTTGGTAACCGTTTGGGAAACGATTATATACAACGTGTGATGGAGGTCTTAGTACTCACCATCATGGTCATCCTTGGCTGTGATGGAGGTCTTAGTACTCACCCTCACGGTCGTCCTTGGCTGTGATGGAGGTCTTAGTACTCACCCTCATGGTCGTCCTTGGCTGTGATGGAGGTCTTAGTACTCACCCTCATAGGTCGTCCCTGGCTGTGATGGAGGTCTTAGTACTCACCCTCATGGTCGTCCTTGGCTCTGATGGAGGTCTTAGTACTCACCCTCGTGGTCGTCCTTGGCTGTGACGGTGAGTACCGTGTGATGTAGTTCTTCATTCTCGTCCACCTCCGTCTCGTACAGAGCCTTGTCAAAGTAGGGCGGGCTGTCATTCTTGTCGGTGATGCCATTTCGGATAAATTTAGTCACTGGAGAAAAAAAAAAGAACCACAATCAATGGATGTAAAGCAAACAAATATGATATGCAACGTCATCCCTTCTAGAAAATATTCAGTTGGTGTTAAGACGCCTCTTTGGTTTCAAGCGTTTGATCTGTTTCTTATATAATCTGGATATTTCCCTCAACTAACTATGGAATCAATTATTATTATTATTAGCACCGCGTCTTACTACCCGTTCGGGTTATACGCACTTACGCTAATGTGTAATGGTAGGGTGATTGAATAAATCTTTGCCGGGACCGAGGATTGAACCCCGGCCGCCAGCATAGAAGTCTGACACCTTACCCCTAGACCGCCAGGTCACAGACTATGGAATCAATTAAATTCCTAGAAATTTTACACTAACAACTACTAACGAATGATATTTTAAGGGAAATTTTCAGTAATTACCGACAGCCCCAAACCCAACTACAAATTAATATCAGTAAAAATAATGTGAAAACACACTTTACCATCCTGTTGAAATAACTAAAGTTGATAAAAATCCTCATGGGATTCCAGATTTATTTTCTACAACCCATTAAAATCTTATATTATTTCACCTTAAGCTCCTCCAAAGTCTTCCTTCTCTACCCCTCTCAGTTCACCATCTTCTACAATTTTATCTGAACGGTTAGTAATTACTTTAAACATAACTCTTCCAATATTTGAGCATTTCTCTATAATACAAACTACTTTTCCTTTCTCCTAATTACTTGCTAACTACTTTTTCCTTCATCCCACTCTCCTTGATAATTATGGTTGGTCTACCTTGGCCAATTCAAGACCATCCATAGCAAACAATAATATGGCCTTGTTCAGTAACACAAAGAAAGAAAGAAAGAAAGGTGTTGCCATAGAACTGATGTGCTTTTGTTTTAGTAACGTCACTTTGTCTGATAATTCAATGATTAACTGATGGGTGTGGTATGAAAACACTATTTAGTTAACCATTTAATAAATTTGTATTAGGTATGGCTAGCAAATGTTTTGAAGAGTGAAGTAGTATCGAAAGAGGCAAAGATGGCAGGATATAAAGGTGTGTTAATGCCAGTATTGTTTTATGGGTGTGAAGGGTGGGTTTGTCAGGAGAAACACGAGAGCAAGGTGAATGTGGTTGGAATTGGATACCTAGGAAATGTTTGTGGAAAAACTAGTATCGATGGAATCAGTAATGAAAGAGTGCGGTCTGAAAGGGAATACAATAGGAAAATGTGAAAGAAGCGTCTTACGGTGGTTCGGGCATGTTGAGAGGATGAGTGTGGATCGAGTGACGAAACAAATATATGAAGGTAGAGTGTGTGGATCAAAAGGAAAGTCATATAAGACGTGGATAAATGTTGTGGACGAATGTGGGAAAAAGAGAAACAGTAGTAGTCGTTTTCTCGTATGAAAAGGAACAAACATCTGAGGGATATCTTCAGCTTGTGAACCAATCTGTGTCACCAATTGTGAATGTGACATGACAGGGGCCTTACCTAAATACAATTACTGAAAATAAACGTTCCAACTTTCTGGTAAATAATAGAGTGAATTATTTCTTAAAATAATATGTATTCTTTCTTGATTTTCTTTTTCTGATAGTAAGATAAAAAATAAAAAAATTAGATGGTAAAAATATCGAGTTTTTGTAAATGAGGCCGCCTCGTTAATTCTAATTATGTGAACATTGAAATGGGTTAGATTGAATTAAAACGTATTTAGTTAAAATTTTAGAAAAAAATATTTTTAAGAAATTTTAATTTTAAATAACTTATTATTTTCAACGAAATTTTAATTTCCAATCCCATTATACAATTATTTGTGTGCATTAATATGTTCTCAAAATTTTTTTTGTTTTAGTAAATTATATATTTCGAAAAAGCAACAAAACTTTGATATCATATTAATATCTTTTTAGGACCATGTATTACTAACTGTTCGGGCTATAGGCTTATATACTAATTAAGCTAATGGATGTAGGTATTTAGGGATTAGGAAGGTTTTATTAAGAGGAAGTGTACCCGCATTTTCGTGGAGGGAGAGTGGAAAACCAGTTTGGAAAAAACCTCATTACACACGACCGAGGATTGAACCTCATCTCCTCGTCATTGACCGTCTACTCTACAGCTAGAGTAGCGCCTTAGACCATGCAACCACCCAAGGGGGTATCACAATCTTGGTAAATGTAAAGTCCTCTAAAATTAATTCCCGTGGGGAAAAAAAATCACTTGTTCTAAGGGCAGTTTAAAAATATACAAAAAATAGCTTTATATAGTGTTTTACCTTTTATATCCAAGCATTAAAAATTCTAGTATTAAATAATTTATGTTTCTCGCTTTTCCTCATGAAATATTCTACGCGCAGTTAAAAGCAAATAAATTATAAACAAATGATATCTCGCAAAGGGAAACGTAGAATCTTTCCACGTTCATGAAAAATTAAGTTCGGTTTCCTTTACCTCACGTTATAATTAAGTAAACTCTAACCATTCATCAACGTCCTGTAAACACCAAGGGGACCATTCTTCTTGGCGGATATTTTCTCTCTATCTATCTCTTTTACCAAGATCAGCGTTCACTTGGGCGATCACACCGTGGATTGAAGGTTGGCGAGGGTAACAACTTATTGGATAGAAAGTAACTTAGCTCTTTTCAAATGTACCAACTTACAAAACCTAACTTTGAATAAAAACAAAACAATATAAACAAATTTGAAAGCGTATTAATTCTTCCATTTCTTTTTTAACATTTTATATTTTGCTAGCCTGTCTATTAATATTTTAGTTATGACGTAATTTTATATCGCTAACGATCCCGGCACAGATTTATCTGATTACCAAACCCTTCCTTCAAAATTATTTTTAACTGGTTAAAATAAAGACCTATTTATATATATATTTTTTTTTGCATCGAGTCTTACTACCCGCTTGAGCTATACGCTCATGTACTAATCACGCTAATCATTCTAGGGATTAGAAAGGCTACATTTACAGAAATTGTACATGAATTTGCGTGTAGGGAGAGTGGAAACCTGTTTAGAAAAAAACATCTTCAGTACACCAGACCGAGATTCGAACTTTGATCTCCCTGTAATCGGTAGTCTAGTCTACTGCTAGAATAGCGCGCTAGACCACGTGACCACCAAAGTGGGTTATTTACAATTAAAAATCCATTTTTCTGAGCTAGCTCTAACGGCCTCATAAGATTCAATTTTAGATCCTGTTTGGTTTTAAAAGGAAATATTATTTTTTTAATCTCAACGAGTTAACAGCTCAAGTCACATAATAAAACATACAATCTGTAACTCTACTCTTTTGAAGTTGGCGCATTGCTGGAGCAAGTTGTGTGCTACGCTGGTTGAGTGGGTTAAGGCGTCACTCCCAGATTATATAGGCTCGCCCGAACAAGTAGTAAGACACGCTGATAAAATAAAAGTACTTTTAAAAATAAATTGTGATGGGCATTATCGAATAAAAACTATAACATATTTATATAGTACCAGACTATAAACTCACTCGATAGATTATATCTCATTCGCACGATAGGAGGTTTATATTATGGTCGTGGAAGTTTTCCTTGTTAGGCACACACAATATTAATTGCCTTAAGAGTCGACTAATGAGATACCTTAATGACCGATAGTCAACTTTTGTATTTGTAATATTTTCATCTTAAGTCTACGCAAAACACACTGAGACGTACAACCTGTTATTAATATTATAGACACACTTCTTCATTAATCTTTCTATAGTACAGCTCATTTGGACTATATCTAGATATTCCTTTACCGTATTAGTCAATATTACACGGGGAGAGGCAATGTGACTAATAATATACCTCTCTAATTATCAGCTTGGTTAATGATTGGAGAAAATGACACACACATGATCGATTATCGACCAGCAGTTACGAACGAATATACTATTCACACGAACACACAGTGTGATGAGGTAACTACTCTCGGTGTTTATCGAATGTTCACTTGATATTTTATAAATTATAATGTTTGTCATTACTCATTAAATATAACACTTGATTCGATAACTATCATAGTTATATATAGAATGAGGTGTTATATTTATCGTTGATGAAAAGATGGGTTTACACTTTCACGTTAGTAGGACTGGATGTTGTGCCTGTCCTAGTATTAAGTTATATTATAATGCATACAAAGCTACGACAGGCCTAGCAAGCCGGTAGTGGGAAACATATGGCTTGAATAAAAAACTGGCCACAGGCGGGAAACGGTAAGATATGTTAAAGTTTTTTCACCAAAAAAGGTACTAATAATAAACATTTAAGAAACTAAAACTGATTACAATCATTATCATTATGACAAAAGAACCATTTGAAAAAGACAACAATCAATATATATATATATATATATATATATATATATATATATAGATATA
>CABEEJ010002216.1:52145-83816 GCA_901482245.1 Timema douglasi
GGTAGGGTGATTGTGAGATGAAATGGAGGACCTACAGTTTAACGTGGAATCCAAACCACGGTGGAGGCCTGGACATTCCACACATTCACAAGATGTCTTGTCAGAGGTGAAGGAAGGGTTTGGTAATCAGATAAATCTGTGTCGGGACCGAGGATCGAACCCCGGCCGCCAGCATAGAAGTCTGACACCTTACCCCTAGACCGCCAGGTCACCTAGATGTAATAGTAAAACATACTGTATACTATTAAAAATTAACCTGTATTATCTTGTATGGAAAATATCGATTATATAGGCCTACTTTAATTTAAAAATTTATTGCACCAATAACACAATTCCCTTAATGTAAATTGATTTATTTTTACCTACACATGTATTTTAAAACTTCTCTCCGTCCAGCATATTGGCCCAGCCAATGGGCGGTTTTTGGTGGAAATAATACTATAGACAGTTTTCATACTTCCTCCTACGAGCTGATATTCAGCTACAGAATTTCATTTCTGAAGTAAATGAGGGCGATGAACCAAAAGATGCGGATCTTTACTATTAACAGGTTGAACAAAAGACAATCGTATTTATTTTGGAGTTTCCTTCAACATCAAAGATAATATAACTTTATTTTTTACATCCATGACTGTTTCCAGCCTGGTTCAGTTTTTTATTCAAGCCATATATTTTCCACTACTGGCTGGCTAGGCCTTATAATCTATCTTGAGACTAGGACAGGCACAACATCCAGTCCCCGATCGTTAATTCTGCAAAGGTAAACCCGTATTCCATCAATGATAAATAATAAAACTATCTGAGTTACTCTAATTGAAAACATTGCTAAGTAATTTTTTTCCGGTGTAAATAAAGATTTGAATAAAAACTTGATTTCTCTGAAGTTTTTTCCCCTGGGGTTTATTTCTTTTAAGGTTAAGCACAATTAAATAAATATGTAATATTAATATAAGTAAATAAAGCTAAATTATTAAGTATCGCCGCCATTTTTCCAATATGGCAGTGCGAGATCAACTCAGAAAAGGTAGTAAATTTAGTATATACTTAGGGCAACTACAGATGCGGATTCGGGGGGAAGGAGGGGGGGTCAAAGGGTCAGTTGAGCACCCTGTGAAGGTTAGAAAATTAAATTTTTAATTTAAAAAAATATCTTTTTATGCGCAGACACCTCTTAAGCCGGGTCCACACGCGCGTTATTCGCCCACGTTTAGAGGACAGCTCCAAATAGCTTAGTTTATAGAATAATTCAATTTTTCAAAATTTTGTCGATGGAAGACCATTTCAAAGATCATCTTCTAAAGGTATCTAATAATCGTAAAAATATCAAGGTGACGATCACTCTAAATAGCTTCGAGGAGCATCCAAATTTAAAAAATGTATAGGTGAGGAACACTTGCTTATAAATAATACAATTTAAAAAAACCCAAACAAGGTGAAGACTACTCATAGCTCCTAGATTGAACCATTAAAAATGTTTTTAGAGGATGACCACTGTTTAAAACATACATAACATAAAATATGAATGGGAAACTATTAAACTGCTCTAAACAGAAATCTAACATTGTAAGTAACTATGTTATTTATAATTATGACCCCCCCTCCCCCCATATGAAAATGATATGGATCCGCCCCTGAGCAGCTAGATGTACGAACTTCCCAAATTTCAAAACGGTTTGAATTATTGTGGTTGAACCTCGTTTTTAACCACCCGTTGACTTTTCTATATGTGCTATATATCCTGTGTGTGCCATATGTGCCATTCTGTATATCCCAGTCTCGCCCCGAGTAGAGGACTCGTTGAACAAATTTGCGGCTAACAAGACCACTCTCTTTATCCGAGTGTGTGTGTGTGTGTGTGTGTGTGTGTGTGGCGAGGGATGTTGGTGTGGCTTTCTACGATGATGTCACTCCCTCTTTTCTCTTCTTCATGAGACTGAGGACAAGAAGAGAAGGAGAGAGAGAGAGAGAGAGAGATAAAAACTAATTACCTGGAGTTTGTCTGACTCTAATAAATGTATTAGTGGTCCAATGGATGGGCTGTTCAAACTTGGTTAATATTTCGTGGTTTCTTCACTGGTGCTATATAATTGTCTACTGACTATATGTATTACTAATTATGTAATATGTACTTAACAATATATTTTGCACTTTGAAATTTAAACTATATTAAAAAATACTAGTATTAGAAATAGAAGTTCACTACGTTAAAAAAGTGCTTTCCTCTCATAAGTGTATGTTTCTAATTGGTGCCTTGAACTTAAGTATGTAGGTTTATATATTTGAATAAACATAATAACCATTTCGGTACCGAATTTTAACATTTTGTGCTAGGCAGGCTGGTCTGTAGTACTTTATTTTTTTTAAGTACGGTTTCATACTACCCGTTTTGGTTATACGCTTGTGTACTGATGGCTCTGGGGATTAGTAAGTTTATACTTTAGAGGAAGTGTACCCGCATTTGCGCGAAGGGAGAGTGGATTTAAAAAAAAACATTCTCAGTACACACGACCGAGATTCGAAGCTCAATCTCCCCGTCATCTGTAGTCTAGTTTACTGCGAGAGTATCGCTTTAAACCATGCGGCCACCGAAGTGGGTCGTAGTCATGCTATTCTTTTTTTAAGTCATGCTTTGATTTTGTATGTGTTTTTTAAAGTATGTATAGAATATTTTAATATGCCTATCGACATAACTAATACATAATAACAAAATATTTAGGCCAATTTAATTCAAAGTTTAAATAATTAAAACGTAACCCATAGGATTTTGTGAATTAAACAGTATCACGTATTATTAAAAAAATAAAAAAATCGATCAAACATAATAATAATATTGTCAGGAAGTATGATAAGGTGATTATAAAACAGAATTACCAGGACATGTAAGGATCGTGCGTGTCGAAAGTCCATTACTCAATGTACGACTCTGCAATAGATTACTTAACATCAAAACTTACTTTACTCCGACTGCTGAAAAACAAATGAGGTGGAACATAGGCTACCATGTCATGGGAAACAAATGCATTTATTTTCCGGTTTTTCCTTCTGTCGGCACGAACAACTTCTACAGACCGTCAACTTAACACGCAAGCTGTATTTTCAGGAAATAGGAATCCATCTTCAAGTAGTTGACAAAACTATTTTTTTTTCCACGTCAAAATAGAAAAGAATTACTTTTTCATATGGAGTGGTCTCAATGTTGAGGTCATTTGGTGGTTTTGTCTCCAACAGTTTGATAACAAGGTGTGAACGGAAAACTGGTATATTTTGAGAGGGTTCATTGACTTGTATGTGTTTTCGGTAAAGCTTTCTTGTGTATTTTAGGGTAGAAGTTTTAGCTGAATTAATGTATCTGCATTCTAGGAACATATTTTCTAAATTAATCAACGTGTTTTTTTTGCCTGCATAGCATTTTAGGGAAGGCTTTTCTAACAGCATTGAAGTGTTTGTATTTTAGTGTCAGCCTTTTACTTACATTGACGTGATGATTTTAGCGCTCCACGTCAGTTTCGTTGTAAAGATACATTAGTCCTAGATGTGGTTTTTTCTATCCACCCCAATGTAACATACTTACATTATGATTGATATTAATAACATATTTCTTCACCAAATTCGTGTACACTTAGTAAGAATTCCACCCTCTTCATTCCTAGTAATACAGACTAGTGATGAGTCACGAATGACGAAGACGTCACAAATCGATCTTAATACCACTCAAAAGAAAGAGTTTGTTGTACTTCTAATAAATTGAATATCTGCTAATCAAACATAGGTCTTGTTTTCTCTAAAATAAATAAGATCTGCTTCAAAGTAAACTCTGCATATAATGTTATTCGTATTTTCCGTTGCTCGGTATATTTTCGTGATGGAATTCGATTACATCGATTCATGATCCAGCCTTTCTCTACTCGTACATATTTTAACATGCCTCTTTATAGGTACTCAATATTTCCCTATCGTCGTGTTCATATTCAACCCAGGAAACGGACTAAGATGTTCCAAAGAGTATCGGAGCAAGTTGTAAGGTTCCGTCGTGGTAGGTTTATGAACTAAACAAAGGGGTGCGTTTAGTAAATAATCAAAACGTGGTTGTGATGTAAGGAAAGGGGAGTGATTGTAAATTGTGCGTTATTTACAGCATCACGAAACAGTGAAAGAAATTATCTTGAAATATTCCTACAAAGAAATAAGCACATATAATATTTATATACAGTAGCCCCGTGGCTTCTTTGGTGCTGACTGACAGCTCACAGCTGACTTCTGACATTCAACATTTAGGTATATACAGTAGACCCATGGCTTCTTTGGTGCTGACTGACAGCTCACAGCTGACTTCTGACAGTCAACATTTAGGTATATACCTAAATTTTGACCGTCAGAAGTGACAGCTGCTAAACACATGTTTTTGCAGATCATACGGTTCGGCGTAGTGATACATAATTTGGTCTGATAACTCTTCAAAGATGTCAGTCAGCACCAAAGAAGCCATGGGGCTACTGTACATCCTATATGAACCGACTGAAATTTAACAGAGAATACGTTTTTACATGCCATCCTGTAGTAGGGGAGAACTTGTAGGGTAATAAAGAAAGAAGTGAGGGAATTACACATTAACTCACCTTTAAAGTTCTCCGAAGTAAACGTAACAAATAATTATCCTCCCCTCACTATTTATCCACTATAATAAGAAAAGGCTAATTAAAATAAATCACTCATATGTTAAATTAATCAGTAAGCAAAATGTTTCTAGTGGTTTTTAAAGATGAAAATTAGTATTTAAAATGTTGATCGTGTGTTGAATTTATTGATATCAACTTTTAAGTAAAGCTATTTCTCAGTCACGTGTTGAAATAAACTTATGCACCTAAGTTTAGTTACTGCTGCTGAATTGTATAAACAGCAGCTCTGAGAAAAATCTCAAATTATTGTTAATTTTTTTTTACTATTTATGATATATTTTATAAATACAGTTCAAGGTTTAATCAAAACAAGACTGACACTAACTTAACTCAGAGCCATCAGATATAGCCTGCTTGAATCTTGCTTGAAAGGCCGAAGTAGATCCTCAATCTTGTTTTAAAAGTATTTTTATACTTCAGCCGTGTTTTCTCTTTTCAAATGTATATATTGTAATTGATTTTTCTCTCAAATTCACCGCCCTCTCCCCATCGCCTTTGATAGTATAGTTTGGATAGCTAATGGCAAGCACAAAGGTTCCAAACATATATGAAATGGCTCTAAATATCAAGTCCCACACTAGCGGCATGTGTTTGTCTAAAAGGTCTTACTTATACAAAATATTATTAATCCACGTTTAGGAGGGCCCCATGGGAGAGTGGTGAGAATATTGCAGAAGTTTAGAAAATACCGGATTATTTATGAATGGGTTTGATATTTTAAAAATAAAATGTTAAAATTTCTGACCTATTAAAAAGTTAAAATTGTTTAAAAAAAATGTGTGATCACTTAAATAAAATCTTATAAGCAATCCCACATTATCTTGATGTTGTTGTGACCCTATCAAACTTAACTTTATTTGATAGAGGAAGGGTAGATATAGGTTTTCTAAACTTTTGCTTTAATCTCAAAAGTACTAATTTTCGCGTAAATCATCCTTGTTTTTTTTTAAAATTTAAAGTTTTTAACTCGTCAGAAACAGGTTGATGATTTTAGTCTACATTTTGTTGAAAACATTTTAAAATATTAAACAATTTCTTTAATAATGCAGGGTTTTTAAAAAGTCTGGAACGCGTCTCAGTGCTCAACTAAGGTCTGACTTTACGTCTTCTCTTCTTAGTTTTACAGTGGACCTTCTTAACCATTCGGTCGAGGAAGACAAAAGAGGAAGTAACCTCATAGCAGACGGACGGGCAATCGGCGGACAGAACAAGTCACAGAGGTTGTCCGGGGTTGACGGACATTTGGGGTGGGCGTTTTGCCATCAGTTTTACCCGGTAGAACGTATAGAGCTCTAAGATCGCTAGAAAGACCGAGCAAAACTTTACTTTGAATGGAGGGTGTGACCAAGGTGAGATAAAGTGCCTTTTTTTTAAACGAGTTTTTTATTATTTCCTTCCAAATGTATTATGTTTTATTATATTTTTATGTTAAAAAAAGGTATCAACAGTCTAGTTTTTTTTATTATAAGAAACCCGTTATTTTGAAAACTTGAAGCTCATGTTGCCATACTTGCAAAAAACCAATACTACGTCCATCCCTTTTTTTATGCTAATGTTGGTGCACTTCCGCTAATCCATCTCCATCATCATTGACACTTGGATTAAGCCATTAAATAAACATGGTTTTAAAACTTAGCGAATAGATTAAAAATTAAGAGAATCTAGTCTCCTTCTTGTCATAGATACTGTTAAAAAGAAATATAATAATCTAAATCTGAAATATATTGCAGTGAACACGTTATCATAGTTTATAGCACGTCTTCCAATCGGTCTAATGGTGATAAAGCTCTCTATCAGGGTCTAAAATGTTTTATTTATAACTTTGAGTTATTAAATTCCGTCGAGGTAAATTAATTGTTAAGTATTTGTTCTAACTAATCTTAGATCTATGGCTAGTAATTAGTAGACTGGCACTAAAGGGTACTCTGTTTCATCAACGCCTTTAAATGTCGTTGATTGAAGTATTATTATTAGGTGTTCTGTCTCACGACAGGGCCATTCCCTTTGTCAGTGAACTTAGACCGCCAATGCGCCCTGACCTCTCCTTCCTTCTTGAACTCCAAGAATATATTTAATATAAAAGAAAATTTCACTATTTCAAGCTTACAACTGTCAATATTCGTCAGACACTATATGTCAGTCGGTAGCGTGTCTACATACTGAGCTAAGGGTCACAGGTTAAATTCCCAGCAAGGCCAAAATATGTATCATTGATGAAAATATGAATTACCCTTTCACATTGATAAATTAACGACCGGGGACTGGATGTTGTGGCTGTCCTAGTATTAAGTTAGATTATAAGACATATGAAGCTACTACAGGACTAACAAGCCGGTAGTGGAAAATATATGGCTTGAATAAAAAAAAAACGACCCAGGCTGGAAACGGTGATGGGTGTAAAAAAATAAAACTGCCAATATTGATATCATTTGTCAAATGGGAGATATTTTATCACATAGTTTTTAACCGTCATAAATTCTTCATCAACCGGTGGATCAACTATAATATTATGATTTACTTCTCGTACGGATTATCTAAATATGTTCTCTATTAGGGTAGAGAAGAATAAGGTAGAAGTAGGTGACCTGGTGGTCTAGGGGTAAGGTGTCGGACTTCTGTGCTGGTGGCCGGGGTTCAATCCTCGGTCCCGGCACAGATTTATCTGATTACCAAACCCTTCCTTCACCTCTGACAAGACATCTTGTGAATGTGGGGAATGCCAGGCCTCCACCGTGGTTCGGATCCCACGTTAAACTGTAGGTCCTCCATTTCATCTCACAATCACCCTACCATTACACATTAGCGTAAGTGCGTATAACCCGAACGGGTAGTAAGACGCGGTGCTAATAATAATAATAATAATAATAAGGTAGAACTTAGAACAAGCGTTCCCACATTAGCATGTTTGTAAAGGTAACTGAAAATCGTTTAGGAAAAATCACTCATTTATTATTATTATTAATAATAATATTTAGTTCCACGTCTTCCTACCCATTCGGGTTATACGCTTAAAGTACTAATTACTCTGATGGATTAGAAATTGGAAAAGTTGAATTAGAGGATGTGAACCCGCAGTTGCGTGGAGGAAGAGTGGAAAACCATTTAGGAAAAACCACCCCCGGTTCACCCGACCGAGATTCGAACCTCGATCTCCCCGTCCTCAGCAGTCGAGCTTAACACGACAAGCGCGTTAGCCAACTACGCCACCGAGGCGGGTCACTCTCATTTAAATCTGGCCTGTATTCGAGCACAGACCTCCCACATTACTGACAAATCAGAGTAAAAGAGATTAAGATTTAGTCCGTGCTATCACATATGGTGGTGTAAAGGTTTTTAGTAGTATAGATTAGATAATCTTAGATTAAATACT
Source organism: Timema douglasi (assembly GCA_901482245.1). Taxonomy (NCBI): domain Eukaryota; kingdom Metazoa; phylum Arthropoda; class Insecta; order Phasmatodea; family Timematidae; genus Timema; species Timema douglasi. The sequence goes on from CABEEJ010002216.1 coordinate 60,192, forward strand.
AAAACAAAACTTAGGTCCATCAGCTTAGCAACTCGCCAATGGGTACAGGAAAAATTTCACGGTGTTAAAGTTTTAACCCCAGTCGGGAATCAAACTATAATAGTCAAGATGCAATTGCCGAAGTTTTCATCGGTGGAGGGATGGCGTGGCGAAGTTATATATTAACTCGATATTTTGGCATTTAGTTTGTCTGTCCGTCCGTCTGGCTTTATGGTTCCTTGTTACGCGATATTTGTCAAATGCGGGGACCAATTTTAATAAATTAGCCATGTACATTTTTTTGAATTGAGGCCAAACAACGTATATACATGTTACTTGCTACCCGTTTCAAGATGGTAGCCGGATAAAATTGATCTGTCTGTTTGTTCCACGCGAACTGCCAAATGTTTGGATCAATTCTAACAACAATTTGGCAGGGGTATTCTTTGAACCAAAGTCGAACAAAGTATGTACATGGTTTTTTTTTAGAATCTGGTTATTTGTTTCAAGATAGGCTTTTAGTTTAATATCGTCTCAAGGTATTTTAAATTAAACATTATAAACAATCGATAGAGTACATACGGCGAATAAAAAAACAACAGTTTTACCCGAGGTATGTTGTGAGACCGACGTCTTAATACACGCGAACATCGTTTATTATCTATGAATATAATGTAGATCAATCATCGGATATTATATTAATTTTTTTCTATCTAATTTGCTCAACAAGGAAAAAAACCCTTCAAATCCAAAGACTAATAATCATTGGAGATATTTAAACTTCAAATCCAAGGAGTAATAATCATGGGATATATTTAAACTTCAAATCCAAAGAGTAATAATCATGGGAGATATTTAAACTTCAAATCCAAGGAGTAATAATCATGGGAGATATTTAAACTTTAAATCCTAGTAGTAATAATCATGGAAGATATTTAAACTTTAAATCCATAGAAGAGTTGTAATCAAACCCTGGGTCGTGAGATAAATGTGGGTCGTAAGGGTGTTCCTCAGGGTCGAGGGTAGGTCTCAATTATTTCTTTTTCTTTCAAACTTTGTGAAATATTACATTTAGAAACACTTCATCAAATTAGGACATAATGAAGAGCTACAGAAATACTGACAATAGCAAAAATTTTGAAACATTTTTTCTTTTTAATCCGCCTGTATTCTGAATTTTGGATCCAGCTCAAAGACATGCTCATTCTTACTAGAAAAGTTTAAAAGACTCTCTCCCCTTTTTCTGACAATATAGCCTCCCTTTTTTGAACAAGGATTTTTAGGTCTTGTAACGATCAAGATCCTCAGAATGATCTGCGCTGTACTCTGCCCATGAACATAGCCTAAGACTCAAAACTCGAATAACGATCATAGTCGCCACTGACAAACTATTGTTTATTTTATTTAGCAGCGCGTCTTACTGCCCGTTCGGGTTATACGCTTAAATACCAATTATGCTAAAAGATTAGGAATTGGGAAGGCTGAATTTAGAGGAAGTGAACCCGCATTTGCATGGAGAGAGGGGACAACCATTTAAGAATAAACCATACCAGTTCACCTGACCAAGATTCGAACCACGATCTCCCCGTCCTCGGCAGTCGAGCTCAAAACGACTAGCGCGTTAGCTAACCACGCCACCGAGGGGGTTTGAAAAACTATTGTTTTTGTCATCAATTTCTTTACGGGGACATATTGTATAGTCCGGAACCTTAGCTCATTATGTAGCTTGTCTGTCTACCGAGTCACGGGTCCCGGGCTCAATCCCTCACATGGCCAAAATATGTATCACTAGATCCTTCCCCCCTCCCTCCCCCCGAATTATTTTCAACACACACATTGAAGAATCATCATAGACTCTACCTTAAAATATGAGTGACTATCGAAATTTTTATGAGGAATAAATTAAATTTTCAAAATAAAATATAGCCTATGTTACTCGCTGATAATGATAGTTTATCCATTACAAACAAAAAATCAAATCTTTCCTCTTTATAATATAATATTAGTGTAGATTGGTGAAATGTGGGTTCTACCTTTCACAGTGGTGAATTAACGGCCAGGGGGATGGATGTTGTGTTATGTTCTAGATTTTATTTGGTTTATAAGTTGTGTGGTGATAAAATCAGTCAGTTCAGAAAATGAAAGTTAAATACGTCAAATAAAAAAAAAATATAGTCATTTTCTAATCGAAAGGTAAAAAAAGTTACTGACATTGATTCAATTTGGTTGATAACAATCAAATAACCCTCCCCAAGAATGAAATATCATTATAGTAGCCACCGAAATAGTCTTTTTTCAGTCATTCACATTTTCATTAAAAATTGTGACTTACATTTTGTTTGATTTTAAAATTATTAAAATAATTAGAATTTTGTTATTTAAATTAATTTAATTTAATTAATTTAATGAACACTAATGTGAAAATAACAAGAAATAGAAACTATATTTTAGTGTCGTGACAAAAAAAAAATTATGGTGAAACACTCACTGCTATGGATACATTTTTAGACTGTATAAACGGTAGTGCCTTTGAGATAACATGTTAACAAAACTACTAGCAATAATAACAGCTTTAGTAGAATATATTTAAGGCCTTAAGGCCTATTTATTTATTATACCCCCTTTCTTAACAGAGAGAGCAAAGGATGTTATTGAAACTAGCCGGGGGCTAAACGTATCAAATTGAAACCACGAACTACGCTACACACAAAACGCATTATGACGGTGGAGGTAAATCTATAACTGTGACATTTCGTGCTGAACCAACATAGGAGACAATGACTGCTTAGGCGGCGCAATTTCAACATCAGTTGACCAAATTAGAGATGAATTAACAACCGGTGTCTATCCCACAGGGCTCTGTGATGGGCTATTTTCATCGCGAGACGGGCATATGAGGTTGTGGAGATGAGGTGTTTCCGAATAAAGCTCACTCAGTATGAAACTACAAGATAGATTCACGACGCGGATAATTTACTTTTCTTATGTTGTTAGTAATTATAATTTTGTTTGTTTGTTTATTGCGTGCTTACTACCAGCCAAGCTATCCGCCTTTAATTACACTAATATGATATGGACGAGGAAGATAGAATTAAGAGGAGATGTACCTGCATTTAAATATAGCTTAAAGATAACCATTACAAACAAACCCCAGACCATTAGTTTATCAACTCCATTTCACAGTGATATAGTATCGACCCTATTCACGACTCAAACTATCTACCTTAAAATACAGTGGACAGGTGCGTCTAAGCTGAGCTAAGGTTTCAGATAGACGGAAAATGTATCAGATTTTAATCAGGAAGGCCGGAATTTCAACCCAACCAGGCGCATAGGATTGATTTTATTACACATTGTTTCTATTCTCCTGTCTAAGACAACATTATTGCATTTAATAATATTCCCCAGGTTCATTTCCCCCACTTAACTTAGTCTCTGGCACCTCAAGGCTACAAGTTTAGTCTCTGATAACTTCAGGTTAAACCGTTTAGCGTTTAATGCCTCGAGTTAAACAGTTAGTCTTTGCTGAGGTTAAACAATTAGTCTCTGACCCACTTCGGTGGCCGCGTGGTCTAACGCGCTGACCTCGTGTAAGACTAGACTGGCGAGAATGGGTTCATTCCCAGTCAGGTGGACTGAGGGTGGTTTTTCTTAAATGTCTTTTCACTCTTCCTTCACGCAAATGAGGGTGAACTTCCTCTTAATCAAGCCTTCCTAATCCCTAACACGTTAGTATAATTATTACTTAGGCGTATAACCCAAACGAGTGGGAAGACACGGTGCTAAAAAAAAATTAATCTCTGGTACCATGACTTAATGTATGTAGATCTAGATATTATATATATTTATTATCTATATAAACTTGCTTTGCTCGTCAGGGGCTCCGCCCCCAAACCTCTGGTGAGTTTTCTTTGCAAATTTATGTACACTAATTTAATTCCAGAGCTGTTTTAGCCACAAGAGACCTCCAAAGAAAGATCCGCACCGATTTTAAAGTTCTGATATTTTTTAATTTTTGGGGGGTTAAATTTTTTTTTTAACTTTTTGGAACTTTACCGTTGGTTTCAAGCTAGAAGCTAGAAGTTTACCAAATTTCAAGTTTCTATCTCATCTGGAAGTTGGTAAACATTAATGTCAGTGAGTGAGTCAGCCATGTGGCTTTATAGTAGTGTAATAATACATACATGTATATGTGTACATATGAAGTCTATACATATTATATATACATTTAAATGTTGACTAAAACAATAGCTCTTGTATTATTGTCTTTAACTAATTAAAACGAGCTAAGTACACACAAATATAATATCATCATTTTAATGTGTTATATTTAAAGCGTTTTTGTGTCTCAATGTGAACTTTCCAAGTATGACGTGAACCTCGTAAAATGAGAAGACACTATCTGAAGATGACGATGAGAGAGAAGTTAGTTAGTTCTCAGCGAGCTCTGATAATGTCACGGATATAACCCCTACACTGAGGTAACATCGCTTTGTTGTCTCACAAATTACGACTATATTGTCTCCGAACGCCGACAGCCTCCTACTTGCTAACAAATTGCTCCCACTATTTCTTCGTGTGTATGTTATGAGGTAATTTGTATCCGTCTTAACCTCGTGCACCGGCACAGTTTCCTCCTATTGGAAGAACGTTCTAGATTTGCATGGAACGGCGCGTTTCAAATGAAACAGCTGTGTCTACGTTTAACGGTGAAGAGTAGAGATGATTAATCGCGTGAAATAATGACTGTTGTGATTATTAAACTATGTCAGCTGGTAAGTCGTGCAATTTACTCGTATTGGAGGGTGCGTGAATTAAACGTCAAAATAGTTTGGTATGGTTCGCAGTTGATGGGGGGGGTTAGGTTTGAATTTTAACTCTGTCTACTTAAAGTATTTCTTTTGCACCTAAAATTTTTCTCTCCCCCAACCACCCCGAAAATATGTGTACATTTCCTTTAAATTCCACCTCTATCCCCCCCTTGCGCCCAGTAATAATGTAATTAAATGCGTTCAGCCCAAACAGGCAGTAAAACACAACACACACCCACAACTTTTACATGTTCTGTGATTGACTAACTATAATACATTCACGGTAGGAATTACTCTCTGAAAGGTCTTTTTTCCTACCGATATCCTACTATATAATAGATTTCTGGTAAAGAAAAAGGCCTTTCAGAAAACAATTTCTACGCTAAACAGACTTTATTCCTTTCCCAGGATGTAGACGTGTAGAGTTTATGGCTAATGTATTTGCACTTACGTGAAAGGAAGGTGGGAAAACATTTATGAAAATTTGACTACGCTCACGACACAATTTCTTTCTTAATCTTGTTTCTACTAGTGACGGCTAACATGATCCTCACAAACTTCATTCTTAATCTTGTTTCTCCTCGTGACAGCTAACATGCTCCTCACAAACTTCATTCCTAATCTTGTTTCTCCTCGTGACAGCTAACATGATCCTCACAAACTTCATTCTTAATCTTGTTTCTCCTCGTGACAGCTAACATGATCCTCACAAACTTCATTCTTAATCTTGTTTCTCCTCGTGACAGCTAACATGCTCCTCACAAACTTCTTTCTTATTCTTGTTTCTACTAGTGACGGCTAACATGATCCTCACAAACTTCATTCCTAATCTTGTTTCTCCTCGTGACAGCTAACATGCTCCTCACAAACTTCTTTCTTATTCTTGTTTCTACTAGTGACGGCTAACATGATCCTCACAAACTTCATTCCTAATCTTGTTTCTCCTCGTGACAGCTAACATGCTCCTCACAAACTTCATTCCTAATCTTGTTTCTCCTCGTGACAGCTAACATGCTCCTCACAAACTTCATTCCTAATCTTGTTTCTCCTCGTGACAGCTAACATGCTCCTCACAAACTTCTTTCTTATTCTTGTTTCTACTAGTGACGGCTAACATGATCCTCACAAACTTCATTCCTAATCTTGTTTCTCCTCGTGACAGCTAACATGATCCTCACAAACTTCATTCCTAATCTTGTTTCTCCTCGTGACAGCTAACATGATCCTCACAAACTTCATTCCCAAAGTGGCGGCGATGGGTTTTAATTTTGTGAGGAGCATGTTGACTGTCACGAGCAGAAACAAGATTATGAATGAAGTTATCCGGGAAAGAGTAGGAGTACAGGGAGTACATGAGATAGTAGAGGAAGCAAGACTGAGACGGTATGAGCATGTAATGAGGATGTTGGAGTACATGAGATAGTAGATGAAGCAAGACTGAGATGGTATGGACATGTAATGAGGATGTTGGAGTAACATTAGATAGTAGATGAAGCAAGAGTGGGATGATATGGACATGTAATGAGGATGTTGGAGTACATGAGATAGAGGAAGTAAGACTGAGATGGTATGGGCATGTCATGAGGATGGTGGAGTATATGAGATAGTAGAGGAAGCAAGGCTGATATGGTATGGACATGTAATGAGGATGTTGGAGTACATTAGATAGTAGATGAAGCAAGACTGAGATGGTATGGACATGTAATGAGGATGTTGGAGTACATGAGATAGTAGATGAAGCAAGACTGAAGATGGTATGTACATGTAATGAGGATGTTGGAGTACATGAGATAGTAGAGGAAGCAAGACTGGGATGATATGGACATGTAATGAGGATGTTGGAGTACATGAGATAGTAGAGGATGCAAGACTGAGATGGTATGGGCATGTAATGAGGATGGTGGAGTACATGAGACAGTAGAGGAAGCAAGGGTGAGATGGTATGGACATGTAATGAGGATGAAGAAAGAGAGGATACCAAATAAAATGACGGAAAAAAGACTGAAAGGGAGACCAAGGAAGAGATGGCAAGAGTAGATAATGGAGTGTGTGAGAGGAGAAGAAATAATGCACTTGTATGGCGGAAGTAAAGAGAAATATGAAAGCATTTTACTAAAATGACCCGACCACAAAAAGGAGAAAGTGTATGATAATGAGTTTGTAGGTCGTGAGCTATATAACTACGTGTTAAATATATTAAAGTAAAAATCATTAAATCTCTTTAATATCAGGAATGAAGTTATGGTTGACCCATAGCTAGTTTATTTACCTTCAGCTATACGCCTGTGTTTTTAAATCACGAATATTAATGCACCCGACCAGATTAGAATATGGCCTTCAGTAAGGCATACCTATAATTTTAACTATAACTTAAATCAAGGAAAACTCCTTTTCTAATATTTAATTATAAATACATATCACAAATAGATATTTTAAATTTAAAAATAGTTTTTGTTTAAAAATCCTTGTTTTAAAGCATTTAATACTAGTGGGACAGTTCCCAGAAGTGAATTCTTAATCCCACGAGAGAGCCCGGTTCACTTTCAAACATAGACATACTACTTATATGTTTTATTTTATGAAATATTTGGCCGTGAGTGATACAGTATCTAGTTCTGTCCCCTGTATGTAGACTTTTAGCCGCTCTGAGGGGAAAGAACGTTGCCCAGGGTGTTCCTTGGAGGTTTTCTACACGCCACACACGCAACTAGATGTTGTGATGATAGTGATAATGAAGGTGTGGAGATAGTGAGAATTTTAAACTTAAGTCTAACCAACCAGACCATGGTGACCGCTGGGGTAATACCCATTTAGAGAAAAAAGTGCCTATGGTACAGCCGATAATCGAACCTGGGACCTCTAGTTAAGAATCCAGAGGTGCTGACCACTAGACAAATAGGCTGATCACTATATATTGACCGCGGATGGTTTCGAACAAACCATGCCAGAAGTGGTTTAGTAACTATCCTGATCTTGGCATGATTACATTTATTATCTTTTTAAATACTATTTAATTACCATTTTTATCAAGGAATTTTAATAATCTTTGTTTTTATTTAACAAAGTAATTTTATATTACGTTTTTGATCCACGGTTATTATCGACTTAATCCAAGCGGTATGGATACGAAGGGTGGTTTAAAAGGAAGCTCAATTGTATTATCGTATAGAGGGGTTGATAAAGTCACCGCTATTTGGTCAATATTAAAAACTGGGCCTCAATTTCATCGATATTATAAACTACAAGCCTGACACCTTTGACCACGTGTCCACCAGTTCGGGTGAATATAGAGCTACCTTAATATTTATACTGTAATATTGTATTTCTGAGATACTTCAAATCGGATACATCGAATATTATATTTTGAACTTAATATTATTATAATAAGATAAGTTAAAACGCTACTCACCCAAATAGGTGCTATTGGTCAACACCCAAAACACCTTGAGTGGGTCAACCATCCCAGATCACCAGACCCGCGAACAAAACAAGATTTCAAACATACGACTCATTACCCCCTCCCCCTCTTCAACACATTATTAATCAAAATTGAGCGTGTTTGACTTTACTCAAAGTTATTTGTCGCGGATATATAAACACGCTTACACACTATTGACACTCATGATTTATTAGCGCGGCCGTTAAAAATAAACCTACAGCTAACTCGGAGAAATACTTTCTAGATTCTTATCACAACCTAATCAATACCTTAAACGTCAAAAACAAAATAATTTAACAATAATATTATAGCAAAAACAAATTTTTTTAAATATAAAAGAGCAAATATTAATGTTATTATATCTCGATTCAATTTTATTTCAATTCGTAATTTATGATTCTAAATAAATAAAAACATATATTATATCAAAACTTTTTTTTTACTTTATATAAAATTTGTTATTAAAATACAAATACTTTTTAAACTACCATATATTTATTTAATTATTAAACAACCTATTCTTTGTTATTATTATTATTATTGGTTGAAAAAATTCACAGATAACAGATTGATAAATCAACGAAACTACTCCGTTAATTAATTTTGCCCAGCTTTCATCGGAAAATCGAAGTTATAAACTCCAAACAGATGTCCGCGACTGCAAGAAATGCGAAGTTGCTAGTCTCTCGCCAGTACACCAACTGTTAGGGGTGAGTGGCCCATTCCTCTTCTGACAACCCCTACCCCCTCCCCTCCTTGCAACCCACCAAACACACTCTTAGCTTCGCGACGCTACCGTCACGCGCACGGGCAGCCGGCGCCGGCGCCTAAAAACCCCGCCAACTATTCGAATATCGAGCATTATATCGATGGCTGAGATCCAACTGATGTTTTTCTATGCCTTACATGATGAGTTACATACCCTGTACTCATCACAATACGTTGTTAGGGTCATTAAACCTACTAAATTACGGTGGGCGGGACATGCAGCGTGAATGGGAGAATCTAGAACCTTGATCATGGTACTGACTGGTAAACACAATGGGAAGAGATCATTGGAAAGATCTGGACACAGATGGGAGGATAACATTAGAATGGACCTGAAAGAGATATTGTGTAATAGGGGGAGTGGATAGAACTAGGTAAAGATAGGGATAGGGTGTAGTGAGGTGGACTGGATAGAACTAGGTAAAGATAGGGATTGGGTGTAGTGAGGTGGACTGGATAGAACTAGGTAAAGATAGGGATTAGGTGTAGTGAGGTGGACTGGATAGAACTAGGTAAAGATAGGGATTGGGTGTAGTGAGGTGGACTGGATAGAACTAGCTCAAGATATGGATAGGGTGTAGTGAGGAGGACTGGATAGATCTATCTCAAGATAGCGATAGGGTGTAATGAGGGGGACTGGATAGAACTAGGTAAATATAGGGATAGGGTGTAGTGAGGTGGACTGGATATAACTAGGTCAAGATATGGATAGGGTGTAGTGAGGTGGACTGGATGTAACTAGCTCAAGATAGGGATAGGGTGAAGTGAGGTGGACTGGATATAACTAGGTCAAGATAGGGATAGGGTGTAGTGAGGGGGACTGGATAGAACTAGGTAAATATAGGGATAGGGTGTAGTGAGGGGGACTGGATAGAACTAGATAAATATAGGGATAGGGTGTAGTGAGGTGGACTGGATATAACTAGGTAAAGATAGGGATAGGGTGTAGTGAGGTGGACTGGATATAACTAGAGTCAAGATATGGATAGGGTGTAGTGAGGTGGACTGGATATAACTAGCTCAAGATAGGGATAGGTGGCGTACTTTCTTAAGTGTGGCAAATAACTTTATAGTTTCTAATGGCAAGTAGGTATGCCTTAGGTGTCTTACTACCCGTTTAAACTGTATGGAACTCTCACTAAATATAGGACAAAGTATAAGGAAGTGGAATTTTAATGAAATAAAGCAATTTTTTTCTATGAAAAGGAAGGAAAGAACAAAGTGAAAATTAAATTTTAGAAACAGGTCTTCTTAATATTATTAATCCGAAATTCGAACCAAATTCATATCTCTAAAGTGAGGGGTGAAAATGCCAGTCAAATACCACTGGCATATGCCAGGGATTGAGTAATTATATTATTGAAGTAAACTGGTTTACCGGTTTGAAATGTTCTTAGATCTACTTTTAAAATTTGTACGCCAATACAGTAATTCACCTTCTGTCAATTTTGAGAGGTGGGGTCGAATTTTAAAGCTGTATCATTTAGTTCTTTAACCTGATTTTAGTAGGAAGAAAAGTAGGTATCTGCTTGTTACTGAAGTTACTAAAATAATTTTAATATATTCATACATCTAGTAATGTTATCTTTTGATAGATATTATCAATAACTACCGAATGACACAAATAATAAAGCAAAATATAATCAATATTGGCCGCAAATAAATATATTTGAGTTTTCTAGTCTGTTCTTCAAACTGTAATATAGATAAAATAGCACTCTATTCTCTAGATAGTTTATTGATGTGCTAAATAAGCTAAAAATGCGGGTACGCGTCATATAAGTTCTACCCTAATCATCCCATTCTTGATTAAATTTAATTCATTTCTTTAATTTCACTGTAAAAACTTATTTGATTTAACTTAAATTTGACCTTTTTTGGAGATTACAATATAATGAAGAATACATTTTTATCTGCAATAGATTTAATTAAATAATTTAATGAGTAAGCTCATCAGAAGTAGAATGGCTTTAAAAGTAATTAAATGTTTTATCTAAAATATGTGGATTTTAAATCCTTCAAATTACTTTAGTTACACTTCGATTTAATTCCGGGTTGATAACCACTCCTGTCCATTTGAACAGCAATTTTTATTTATAGACTCAAGTTCATTTATGTTTTAAATTTTCAGTGGCTTCGTTGTATTTCCCAGAACATAAATCCCTGTGAATGTAGGTAGAAGGTGTTTATTTTAAAACATTACAGCGCTTTTAAGAGTAATTAAAAAAATTAGCCTGTAAAAAGAATCTTGCTAAGATATTATTTAGCTATAATTTCTAACTGTCGAAATAGCTAGTAAATTCTTGCTCGTACTCACAAAAAAGAATATAACTTTACATATTATGAAGAAAATAAAATCCTATTTTAGACGCTCTGCTGACATAATTTACACTGACCAAAAGTTTTATTTATAGGAAATTGTTAAAAGTAACAGTATTGTAATCACATTCTATTTCATAGAGATGGGAAATTAGATTACTCGATACCTATCGATTCTTAAAAATATTGAGAATCGAGAAAATACCTCGATTTACCTCTATTGGTTTATATCGACATAAACCAATATGGCCGTTTCCACTTCATTTCAGGCCTATTCCAGTAAAAATAAGAGTCCGAAGAATCTAGGTAAAAATTTAAGAATCGAAATTGAGACCAGGAATCGAAAAACTGGTATCGTCCCATCGCTAATATTTAATGTTTAGATGGTATAACAAATGTTAAACCACGCAGTTTTATTTATTAGAAAAGTACTGGCAATCAAATTAAATATGTTTTGGCTTTTTGATGAAATTCAATTACTGCTCCTTTATAATGCATTCGTTTTATCTCTATTGTTAATCTGATAGTTTTACTAGCGATGTATTCAATGATTTGATTACACTATGGTATAGTTACACTTTTAAAACTAATTATCTAATGATCAAGCTGTAATAACGATTAATAAATTAGACAATAGCCACAGGTTCCGGGTTTTATTCCCGTGTACAGGTTATATATTTAAACTAATTGAAAAAAAAATAGTATAAATATAATAAAAATATAATGTTCGTTTTTACGGACTAATTAACTAGTTCAATAAAGAATTATAAAAATAGTTATTTGTATTAGATTTTTTTTATATTTATAATTTTGTTATTTAGCACTGCGTCTTACTACCCGTTCGGGTTATACGCTTATATTTGTAATTGAATAGCTTGTCAATGGATAAAATATTGGATTACAATTTTTCCCACACATATACTAATTATTTAAATATAAAATAGTCATATATTATAACATATTTTTTATTCTTATATAAAGAGAGGATGTATACCACATTATCTAAAGATATTACTGTTAAATATGAAGGAGATAAATGTTTATCTTCAACTAACTTCATTTCAACTTCAACCCAATATGTCACCTACAATTATTACCCCCCTTTGATGGCCACATGGTCTAATACGATACTCTCGCAGTAGACTAACTGTCGATGATGGGGAGATCGAGGTTCGAATCTCGGTCGCGTGTCCCTGAGAGTGGTTTTTCCTTAGTTTTTTCGCCACTCTTTATCCACACAACTGCGGGTACACTCCCTATAAAATATAACCTTCCTCGTCTCCAAGATCATTGGCGTAGTTGGCACACAACCGTGTAACCCGAACGGGTGGTAAGACGTGGTACTAAAAATAATCGAACCTACCTACAATAATTTACCATGGGTATTATTTTGCTGTTTTAATATTCACTGTTAGTTACAAATATTCCAAATCGGTAAGTACGCACGGCATAGACATCATGTTCATTTAATGTGGTTGTTAAGCGACGGTAAGTTTGGTGTTCGAGTCCTAGCAGGGTTTATGGAGGATGCTTTTCCAATAACGGTACTCACTTAAAATGTGGCTACATTTTCTCTAAATTATTCCTTCCGCAGCTCTCTATAATTAGTGAGATTAAATGTGAATAGGGCGGGTGACCTGGCGGTCCAGGGGTAAGGTGTCAGACTTCTGTGCTGGCGGCCGGGGTTCAATCCTCGGTCCCGACACAGATTTATCTGATTGCCAAACCCTTCCTTCACCTCTGGCAAGACATCTTGTGAATGTGGGGAATGCCAGGCCTCCACCGTGGTTCGGATCTCACTTTAAACTGTAGGTCCTCCATTTCATCTCGCAATCACCCTACCATTACACATTAGCGTAATTGCGTACAATCCTAACGGGTAGTTAGACGCGGTGCTTCCTAAATAAATTAAGTCAACTCTCGACTCTTGTTAACATTAATATTTTAATAAACAATAGTTTCTTACTAAAATTCCGTGATTATTATGATGAAAATCCCGATAATCTCACTTCTTATAAAGTATCAAGGATTAAATAATCAACTTCCCTAAACATAAAAATTTATTAGATAAAAAAAGGAATTTATTTTTACTCATTGCTCATATAATGTTGGATTATCCATATAAATATATTCAGTATTCTAAGATACAAGTTTTCCCTCTTTCATTTCATTCATTGATCGAAAAACTTCTGTTCCAATCCAATCAAAAATGAGATTTAAAAAAAAAGTATCATCGAAGCAGAAGAAGCAATCTATCTGAGAGGACTACTACCTCAAACGTTACAAGGATCCAACAACGTGTTTCATTACCATCAACTAAAACACGGAAGAAACGTGTGAATTAATTAACACCCCATATTAAAATAGAGGAGTTCATATAAGTTAATCAAGGCCGTTAATACCTCGTGAATTGCCCCAATAAACTTGATCTCTCTTCAGAATTTGGTGACATCCAATAATAATAATAATAATTATTAGCACCGCGTCTTACTACCCGTTCGGGTTATACGCACTTACGCTAATGTGTAATGGTAGGGTGATTGAGAGATGAAATGGAGGACCTACAGTTTAACGTGGAATCCGAACCACGGTGGAGGCCTGGCATTCCCCACATTCACACGATGTCTTGTCAGAGGTGAAGGAAGGGTTTGGTAATCAGATCAATCTGTGCCGGTACCGAGGATTGAACCCCGGCCGGCAGCACAGAAGTCCGACACCTTACCCCTAGACCGCCAGGTCACGTGAATTAAATAGGATATATTAGTTAACTATATCGCTTTTATTTAATACCATCATCTTAAGTTAAAAAAATATATTAATTGTATTTAACAAAATGTTTTTAAATTAGTATTTGTAATTTCGTCTTAGGTATGTAGGCCTACACTATACATAGTTTTATTTTATAGTTTGGAATTAAAGATCATCAATGACAAGTAAATACACCCTCACCGATGGGGACAACTACTTAATATCTGTCTCAACTAGTGTGATCTACCGGTGATGGTAAGATTGGGGTTCGAATCTTGACAGGGTGAACTGAGGGGGGGTTTTTCCTATGTTATTTCCCACTCCAAGTAACTATGGATATAATTCTTCCTTCTAAATTGGCTTGATTAAAATTCGTATTAACCGGGTGGGTAGTAAGACGCGTTGATATTAAAAGGCGAGTACATACATTTTTTTGTGCTGTACGTCTTACAAACCACTATTTCATCAATTAAACAAACGCCGTTTGTTTAGACTCTTGAGAAATATCTCCGGGTAATTAATTTGTGTGACTGAAAGTATAGTGAGTTGTAAATCACTCGGACCCAAACACTTTAGGACAGGGGAAATGTTCCCTGACTTGGAATTGAACCAACAACAGTTTACCACATGGATTAATGTGCTAAGGCACAGTGAATGGTAAGCAATACTGTGACAGTAATAATTGTTATGTTAAGATTAAAACCGAACTATTTTTTTTTACATTTTTCTTAAATCATTTAATGGAATAAATGAATTTCTATTTGTATCAAGGTAGAACTCTCACAGGTTTTTTTTGGTCATAGCTGATATTTAAAAGTAAATCAACATTAATAGCTCAAGACACGCTTCGGTGGCCGCGTGGTCTAACGCGCTAACCTCTTGTTGGGCTAAACTGCCGAGGACCGAGAGATCGGGGTTCGAGCCCGGCTAGGTGCACAGGAGGTTTTTCCTAAATGGTTTACCACTCTTCAACCACGTAAATGCGGGTGCTTTTCATCTAAATTAAGTCTTCCTAAATACCTAACCCATTATTGTAATTAGTATATAAGAGTATAACCCGAGTGGGTAGTAAGATGTGGTGCCAAGAAAAAAGCTCAGTTTATTATATTTTAGTATTTTCAGACTTTCAAGTTATTTTAATTATTTCAATTGGTTCTGTAAAGAGATTTAAGTAAATGGAAAAGCCAAATTTCCAAACGCTATCATTATGAAACGTGAATAAAATAAGTAAAACGTAACCGCCACGCATTAAAATAGTATCAAATACTTTGACGCAAACCATTCATCAACGAAATGCCGGCATTGCATCCGTTTCACTGCCCGCATAGAATGTATGGCTATGAAGTTTTGTGTTGTCAGTTTAGACAACAAAACTGGAATAATGGCGCATGAAATGAGAGTAATGACATGTGCTTTTCAAACAGATTCACCGAGTGGGGTTCATTCAGCTCTGGTTCGCACGATAGCTTTCACAAACAAATATTCTGAATAGAATTACAATGTTTAAGTTTTTAGGTTCTGTTTGGTTTTTGCTTAATGACACTATATAGTTTGTCAAGTTTGTCATCTTATTCTGAGAAGAGTGTAAGAAGATACATTTTTCATAATGGAATTGAATCAAATACACAACAACAAAATAAATAAAATGATCACGTATGCTTTTTACTTGATCTCGACACCTCGCAGAGAAAGTATTGCGATCGTAAAAAAATACAACTAGAGATGTTGATAAATGCCGACGTTTAATGATCCTCTGAAACAAAAAAAAAGTGGTTTTCGCAATGCCGTCTGTCTGTCCATACGTCCGCCCGTCTGTTTGTCCATACGTCCGCCCGTCTGTTTGTCCATACGTCCGCCCGTCTGTCTGTCCATACGTCCGCCCGTCTGTCTGTCCATACGTCCGCCCGTCTGTTTGTCTGTCTGTCTGTCTCTCTCCCTCGAGCTAGAGCTGAAACTATTTTACTGATTGGGCTATAACTTGGTATCTGGGGTTTTCATAAGATCCCCCCCAAGGGGATTTTGGATTTATACATCCAACCCTAAACTTAAGGGTAGTTTACTGAATTGCAAAAAACGAAAGAAAAAAAAAATTCTCAAAATTCGTTCTTACTATTTTGAATAAATTTTATGTATAGACATGATTGTAGTCAGTGTTTTTTTGGGGGTTCAAACCCCCCCCCCCCCCGAAATTTTAGGAAAAAAATGTATATGGCTTTATTTATGGTTCAAACAATATCAAAATTAAGGTACAAGGTCAAATTAGGGGGCTGTGTTCACATAAAAAGCACTTCAGAGAGCTTCTAGAGGTGTTAAAGATTTAGAATTTTTCCAAGCCTCCGGTGATTGGGGATGTGCCACCCCTCCCCCTGATATTATTGGCTGGCTACGGCCTAGCATATATACACTGTTTATCATCATAAACAAGATGGCAACTCTTATTTTCTTATAACAATGAATTTGTGGGTACTTTAAAAAGAGGAAATTTTCCAATTTTTATAATCCTCCTCAACTACTTGAGATACAAAATAACCTACCATACTAAAGGTGTAGTTCTATTAAAGATGCATGTGACCTGGCGGTCTAGGGGTAAGGTGTCGAGACTTCTATGCTGGCGGCCGGGGTTCAATCCTCGGTCCCGACACAGATCTATCTGATTACCAAACCCCTCCTTCACCTCTGACAAGACATCTTGTGAATGTGAGGAATGCCAGGCCTCCACCGTGGTTCGGATCCCACGTTAAACTGTAGGTCCTCCATTTCATCTCACAATCACCCTACCATTACACATTAGCGTAAGTGCGTATAACCCGAACGGGTAGTAAGTCGCGGTGCTAATATTAATTATTAAAGATACAAATCTTTTAATTGAAATATATTTTTATAAAATCAATAATTTCTGAGCTATAAGCAAATATATATGTTTTATTTCAGATCTTTGAAAATAAATTTGAGTCTTATGCTCTTTGGTGGACAAAGATGTTTCTCTTTTCTCATTGTTTCTGTACCAGTGTTCCTGGTCCCTAATGCCATAGAGTAAGTAAGTAACAGTGTATATTATTTCATTTATGATCTTTGGTGTAGTGTTTCTACAACTATTATATAATATACCTATTATTTCTTTCCACAAATATTACTTAAGCGAGAGAAAGTGTGTGCGGTGCGCCATAATTGTAATAATTGCTACACGCAGGATTGATACGTTATTTATTATCTATCATTATTAAACTATTTCATCTCACTAATACATAACTTGTTTTGAATATTTAGTATTCTTAAAACAAAGAATGCTTTATTTAAAAAAATAAACTCATTAATATTAATTACTATTTTGTTAAACTGCCTCGTACGATTCAGAATTTGCATGAAAGTAAAGGAGGAGGGGGGAATTTAGGGGGGGAAAACCTTCAATACATTCGGCCGGGATTCTAATCATGACCTTAATTTATTTTTTTGGCAAATAAGAAAGACTAAATCAGCTTTACGATCAGACCGCGTTCTCATTGATGTGAGTCATGATGATTTAGTTATTTAATTTTGTGAAATATTAATTATTGCACCTAAACTGAAACCATGATGCATAAATATTTAAAAAAATCACTCAACCGCTGACATTTGCTAGATATTAAATTTAGTTTTTTTAAAACCAGCTTTAATGGAGGTAAATAACACATATTGTCGAGGGAAGCAGGAAGGTACAGTTGGTTAAAAAAAGAGTAATTAACTCATTTGAAATTTATAAAAAAAATATATACTTGTTAATACTATAATAACGATTTATTATTAATTCATACATCATTATCAAATTTCTTTTACGCAGTAGCAAATGAAAATAATGTTTTTGGAATGTGTTTAATAATTTTGTATGGTCCAATAAATTATCTTAACACATAATTTAAAAGGAGATATCTACAATGTATGAAATATAACAAATGTCAGAACCAGAACCTAGTAATGAAGTTAAAACATTAAATTGATTATCACTGGTCACCTAGCGTGCTAAATGTTTAATAAAAACCACAGAAGGAAACCTAATGCTCTAGATGATCTATCATCCAGAAAACGCTATTAAACTAAGCAGCACCGGGATCTGATACAAAAAAAACAACAAATTAACTGTTAAAAATGATCCATTGAAACATACATTTTAGAATATGAACAAACAAAAATTTTAATCTGTAAGCAATGTGAATAAATATAGTAGGGGCCCGATAACTTCTAAATAATTTAATTTAAAATTTGAACAAAATTTTACAATACGGTTCTACTTAAGCAATGATTTTAATATAAACAAATATTGTACGTTTCTAAAAATATTTTGTTTTAAGTTTTGTATTTAAAAAGAAAATCTATTTTAATATATTTATATTTACAACATAGAAAGACTAGCAAGATAAATCGTATTATTTAAATAATGACAATTGAATAAAGTTTAAAATATAAACCAGATTCAAAAAATATCTTCAGAAAATAATTACTTTTATAACCCACTTTGGTGTCCGCGTGGTCTAACGCGCTACCCTCGCAGTAGACTAGACTGACGATGATGGGGAGACCGAGGTTCGAATCTAGGTTGAGCAAGGTCGTAGCTAGCCAATAATTTCAACCCCCAATTGCCGGAGGCTAGAAAAAATTATAAATGATAAACCGTGCTAGAAGCTATCTGAAGTGTTTTTTTATGGTAATACAGGCCCCTAATTTGTACTTGTACCTTAGTTTCGATATTTAAGAATTAAATAGCTCAAGTTATTATTTATGCTTTTTAGTGAGGAATTCTCCATCTAGATATTATATTTTGAAAATTGAAAAATGATACCTGGACACGGGAGTCGAACCCGGGATGTCAATGCTCTACCACTGAACTATCCAAGAATCATCCGTAATTCTTGCTCATATTTTAAGGCAGAGTCTATGATGGACGTGTGGAAATCGTCGGCTCAGTGGTTAGAGCATTGTCGTGCTAAGTCAAAGCCCCCGGGTTCGATTCCGTGTCTAGGTATCATTTTTCAATTTTCAGAATATTAGTTTTTATATTGTTTGAACCATAAATAAAGCCACTTATATTTTGTTCGTTAAATTTTAAGAAAGGGGTTTGAACCCTCAAAACGCACTATTATTGATAAATAGGGTAATATATATATATATACTTTAACTTTTATGTTTAGTGAGTGACACTTAAGGCTATCCCATTTATTCGACGCAATCTCGGTAAGAATTGATGTTATTGAGAAATCAATAAAGATCCAGCCCCTCGAAGGCGCGTTCATCAATTCACTTCCACGGAATCAGGTGAACCACCTTTGAAACTCTATTAAAACCCCTTCCTGAGAAGATGTGTCTCCTTGAAAGGCTTTCTCAAAAGAAAGGGGTTGTAATGGTCAGTCGTTAGTGGGGTTTCACGGTTTGGTTTAAGAAAGGAGGGTAGAAAGTTACGAGTCATCCGTAACCTTCCTAACGCTGGGGGACTCCCTTCTCGTAACTGCTGTTTCTTAACAATGCTGGTAGTAAGTGGCTTAATAGGGCGGAAGGGGAGTCTAGATTTTTACTTAATACTATCCCTTTAATGTGCTATTTACCCTTCTTTGGAAACCTTTTGAGTGCGAAGGAAGCTTTTATATTTAATTATGGCAACACATTTTTTTTATTGGAAATTATAGACTAATGGACCTGAGATAAAATTATTTCTCGTTAAATGTCAATACATTGGTAGTCCTAATACTCGGATTATCTATAAACTATGTAGTCTATATTTCAATTAATTTAACATCTATGTTTTCAGAGCCAAAATATTTAAGTCAATAAATATAAAATAAACATACTTGCATATCATTAAATAAAATTTCATTAAATCATAAATAATTATTTCATAACCGTGTAGCTTATAATCCACCATAAAACACAAATTTGAAACTTACTTTCTCTATTTAGTGTTTGAAATGTCTAGCTATATTTTTGTACAAATCACATTTACGATAATATTACTATTTGACATAAAATTATGTGTGTGTTCGTTCATTTTGACAAATCATAAGTTGCCAAAAATGCAAACACATAAACAAAATCAACTCTTTATAATAAACCTTCCTCATCCCTAACTAATTAGCTTAATTAGTTGGTATGCGCATAACCTGGACTGATAGCAAAACGCGGTGCTAAAAAAAACTATATTATATAAACGACACTCAAAATGTGATAAAAATTAAAGGATTGATCTTAATAACTATGCATTTTAAAGCACAACTGATTGATGCATTCATTTTTCTACAACCAAATTATTGAAAACCAATAGTTTTATAAATTCAAAGTTGAAGGATACATTCTGATTTAAAAACACAAATAAAAACTACTTGTGACCAATAAACTTGGGAGTATTTTTATTTTTTAGCACAGATTCTTACTATCCGTACGGGCTATACGCGTATGTACAAATTATACTTGTGTTAGAGATTATAGGATGGATTAATTTAAAGAAAGTTCTACCGCGTTTGCATGGAGGGAGGGTGGAAAATCAATTAGAAAAAAACTTTCATTGCACCTGACAGGGATCGAACCCCGATCTTTCCGACTTCGGTGATCTAGTCTAGCATGAGAGGAATACGTTATACCATACGGACACCGAGGTAAGTAATTTGGAGAAAACTTCTTATGGGAATTGGAACGTGATTAACAACATTCCGTATGTTCATTTAAATAATTTGTATAGAACGACATTTGTACTACTACATATTTGCTTGAATCAAAACGATTTGGTTGTACCCAATCATGTATTGTATAATTTATTACAATTATTTTTAGGGCGGAATCATAGGTATAAACAAATTATATTACTGAACATGAGAGTCAAGTGTTAGCTTTATAGTTTCATACGCTGATATAACAAAGTCTATATTCACACTAATAATTTATTTGAAATAATTTTCTTGGTTGTTCCCATTTAACTACCCGTCCAGGCTATTCACATTATTTTATACTAATAAGGTGTAGCTAAGTGTTATTTTAGTGGAAATGTACCCGAATTATATTGGAGTAAGAGGGAAAAATCATTTAGTAAAAAACACATTAACAAACTCTGCTAATATTGAACCCTGGATTAAAATCACTGACAAACTAGATATAACTAGACTTAAATAATTAAGATCTAAAAATAATAATAATTTTTTTAAACTTTTCTAGGGTCATCAAGTTATTTAAATGGTAATTTTAGTTTGTCCTATCGGGAATATGCTACCCACATGTGTTATCCAATTCTGTTTACGAACAACATATTATGCGCGCCGTGCCATATGTTAGTAATCACTGGAATTAAAAGGTCCGGTTTTACTTTCTCTCTGGTTGAAATGCTTTAACGAACTACTATTTTATATCTGCAAACAACGCACAGCAATATACTGGCTCCTAAACAACCAGAGATAATAACAACAGGACGTAAACTCAAAATGGAAGCATCCAAAGGTCGATTGTGACAAAACATATTTTCACGAGGCGTGAAAAATGTGTACATTTAAAAAAATAAAATTAATGTTCAAACAATGTACTTAATCGGTGTCACGTCCGCCTACTGAGTTAATAAAGAGTCATAACTTTGGCCGAAAATGTCATAGTCTAATGAAATTGGGTTTTCCTCTTCACCTATACGTCACTGGTTTTTCAACCTTCGTAAGCACTTATCTCAAGTGCCACAATAATATTTATATTAATAAATAAATAACAGCCATTTACGTGGTCGTACTAGTGTTTTAATAAACCGACTAGGGGCGTAATTTAGGATTCAGCGCAAGGTTTGTTCCTCTGTGGTTTTGATATATTTTTATATCTTTCATAACTGGAGGTAGCATAGTTTGTGTCCGTAGGTCTGCCAGATTATCGGTATACGTTGCGTCCACCATCTTGGATTTTTAATATTTAGTATTTTTCTCACATATGGCGTTCTCTATAGCGGGGTGACCTGGCGGTCTAGGGGTAAATTGTCGGACCTCTGTGCCGGTGGTCCGGGGTTCGATCCTCGGTCCTGACACGGATTTATCTGACCACCAAACCCTTCCTTCACCTCTGACAAGACATCTTGTGAATGTGGGGAATGCCAGGCCTCCACCGTGGTTCGGATTCCACGTTAAACTGTAGGTCCTCCATTTCATCTCACAATCACCCTACCATTACACATTAGCGTAAGTGCGTACAACCCGAACGGGTAGTAAGACGCGGTGCTAATAATAATAATAATAATCTATAGCGGCTATTTGATACAGACTTTCAGCTCTGTCTGTTATCGGAAAATGGGAGGGAGAGCGCTAAGTGGACAGATAGACACCGCGTGGATTTTATATAAATCAAAAATATCAAACTTAAAAAAAAGATGTCGGTTAGTTTGACTAAAAATAACTTCTTATTAATGTGTGTTTATCGATATATTTACAGGCACATAATATTTTCGATTTAAATAAAAAGATGAGAGAGAAAACATAAATGAGAACACAAAAAATTATATTTTAATGAAAATTCATAGCTAATGAGACTCCTGTACATGTTTCAAAGAATAAAGTCTTTTTTATATTAGTCTCGACTTAATATAAAACAAAACAAATTTAACGTTGCCACGAATGTGTTATTTTCACGTACTGTTATTAAATATACCGAATACCCTTTGTATCAGGCTCACCACCTCATCTTTACGTAAATGCGGCTACATTTCATCTAACGTTTTACCTTACTCCTCACTATTTAATTAGCGAAAAGATGGTCATAGCTCGGACGGTTGATATGACGTGGGACCCGCTATTGTGTTATGGTTGAGGAAGGTTGAAATTTAGAGGATGTGTACTCCCGTTTGCGTGCAGAGAGAAAGAGAGTGGTAAACTATTTAGGAAAAACAATCCTCAGAACAGACAACCAACCGGCATCGGAAGTCTTGTCTATTGCGAGGGTGATGCCTTAGACCAGGGGTCTCCAAACATTTTGCTATGCGGGCCACATAATGTTTTACACATTTTTGCGGGCCGAAGTAACGTTCCCCTGTTCTTCAAGTAGCATTACGTTTGCCCTGAATGCCATGGCATGCGCAAATAGATCATAAACCAGTTTGTTTCAACACGCAAATTTAGATTCAAGTCATAAAATATGGCCAGTCACGTTTATATCCACTTTCCAAAGCCAGTCAGTGTTTGATAAAAGTGATTGACGATGATTCTTCTCTGTGAGATACGAATCAATTTATACGTAATAAATTATATTTATATTAATTAGTGAATATAGTAATTTTTTTTAAATTAGGTAACACATTTCGGAACTTTCCTTTGATAACCCTCTGTGGAAGACTTGGAACTACCTACAATTCGTCACAGTCGAGCCGTTCTGTTGTCGGTATAAGGAGTGGTACCTGCAACTGAAAATGAGCGTTTGCAATTCCGACAGCACTCTGGCTTGGTGTCATGGAGGGAAGCACTCTGGCTTGGTGTAATGGGGGGAAGCACTCTGGCTTGGTGTAATGGGGGGAAGCACTCTGGCTTGGTGTCATGGGGAGAAACACTCTGGCTTGGTGTCATGGGGGGAAGCACTCTGGCTTGGTGT
>CABEEJ010002216.1:92998-107160 GCA_901482245.1 Timema douglasi
GGCACAGATTTATCTGATTACCAAACCCTTCCTTCACCTCTGACAAGACATCTTGTGAATGTGGGGAATGCCAGGCCTCCACCGTGGTTCGGATCCCACGTTAAACTGTAGGTCCTCCATTTCATCTCACAACCACCCTACCATTACACATTAGCGTAAGTGCGTATAACCCGAACGGGTAGTAATACACGGTGCTGCTAATAATAATAATGATAGTCAACTTCTACAATTTACTTGGTCTTGAGTTTTATTTCATCATTGGTTGCAGAGCTTCGTGATAAAGCTCAACAGGGTTTACCAAAATCTGGTAGGCGTACCCCCAAGGTTACGTTGACGATTTCAAGGGGGACGTGGCGAGTCCCTGTTATATATATATTTTTTTATGATAGTAGATCAGATAAACCTTTCCTTCACCCCATCATGACTTTGTTCGTGTTGCCCCTAACGCTTGATTAAATTTTGGAGCTACCAAGTGTACTCTACAATATGGAAGAAATTTTCGTCCTTTATTTTTTTTTAACGAAGAGCTGAAAGGGATTTGTTGGTTTTTTCATGACCCTTCAAACTTGATTCACACGTTCGCCGGAAATAGAAAGTATAATCTGTCTCAGCGATTCACTCGCTGAATGTTGACCCATGATGCATTGCGACGCTGACTTAAAACAACTGATTACCAACATATTTATTTTATAGTAGACAGACATATGTTCTAGATCATTCTCCCGATGTATGTTTTCAAATTATAACGCTGTGTCGGGGCTCAATCCAATACATCGATACAAGCTTTACATTAACGGGTTATTACAAATCTCCTCACAACGGACAACGGAGCTGTCTGCTCGCTTCTAGCTCTACAGCGCATGCGCACTGATGGGAAATGGCTGGTTCTGAGATTTGGTTGGTTATACTCTGCCGAACATCTCGGGCAGAGCGGACAAAGTGGAGATGATTTGAACTTCAGCTGAACAGCTCGCGTCGAGAAGATGGAAATTCTGTGATTGGCTCAGAGCTTGTCACGTGACCACGTTTCTGTTCTGCGCTAGTTTTTCAGCTAACGTGGGAATCCACAGTAAAGGGGTACGCGAAAGGCAACACTTTTGGAAAAAAAAAAACCAGCTCTATAATGACTTTAGACCCGCTTTAGTGGCCGATTGGTCAAAGACGTAACACTGCCGACTATGGGGTGATCGGAGTTCGAATCCCGGTCGAGTGTAATAAGGGTGTTTTTTTTTTGTCAAGGGTCTTCTACCTCCACGCAAGCATGGTTATATGTTCTCTACATTTAATCTCTCCCATCCTCTTCACAAGCTGATGGTCCCCTATCTTATCTAAAGAATTCCTCGTCTACAGCCTCCATGATTGCTGACAGCAATAGTCGGCAGCCATCTTGCTCTTACACCAGACCAACAGCAGTGGTGCGAGCTTGGGATCACGCAAATAAAGCACACACACACACACACAACACTGTTTCAGCAAGGGAAATCACACGAGTTCCCTAAAAGCTGATTATAGAAGAAGCTCTTGGAGATAAATAATTGAAGATGAAAAAGACATAGCTCTCAGAAATAAAGAGGAGAAAAACAAAGAGCAAGATCTCAATAAATAAGAAAAAGAAAGAGGAAAAACTCTCAATATGAAAAAAAAAAAAGGCTGACAAACTTAAATTCAAACCTAAACCTAAAGGAAATTTGATCTTTGCAAGAAAACTTGACCTCCTTGGAGAGAATCTTACTCATCATATGATTCACACCTTTCATCAGTTTTGCTGAATGACAGCGCTGATGAGCTAGTGATGATGGGTGCTGCTAGTGATCCAGACTTGGGTGTTTCTATTGCACTCAACTATTCTCTCAAGATGAGAGAGGTGAAGACTGGTTAATTACTCTCAGTGCTTTGAGGCCTGTTGTTGGCAATGACTGTCCGTGACAACTACCAAACCAAGGGCATATATAGTAGCTATCATTTTATTACAAAGTGTCATTAATATATTTTTAATTTTACAAAGCAATTATACATGATCAAAAAAAAACTTCCATAGCAGGTAGTCCTATATTTTTTTTCAATGAAATTTTTTCAAATGCTTATGTATTTCAGTTAAAAATTACTATTAGTGTGTAATAAAAGAATGAAAATAAAAAAATAATACAAAATATCACTTAAAAAATAGATGGCATTTCCTTAGTTTTTTTAAACTGTTTTCGAAAAACCTCTCCATAATCGGTGGATTTCATTACTAGCGTAAGCAGTACATCTGTATATAACTCAAACGGTTAGTAAAATGCTTTATAAAAAAGCCTTTTAATTACTTTAAAAGAAAATTCTTCTTTTACGTAGATGCGAACTTCGGATGCGACGTTATGTGGTGTCCATGTTGATGGAACTAGAATAAACTAACACAATCATGTTCTCATCTTTAGCCAAGTTGATACCGCCCTTGCTTACAAAGGGCTGTAGCTTGATAAAATAAGTCACATGGTTCTAGATAACAATTTAAAAACATACTAAAGAATATGCTGGTGTAGAAATAGATGATTATCTATATTTTAGAAACCTAGAGTTTACCTTTATAAAATTTTTAGGCTACATTTGAGAAATATCACTCCAAAATTGACTAACTAAGCGTTAACGGGCCAGTTTGTCATAAAAAAAACGCATGTATACAAAGATAACATTTTATAACATGATAAATATCTAAACCAAACAATTTTCAAACAATCATTTTCGCCCAGTAAGGCATGACGATTGTCTGTAGATATGTAAAACTCCAAATAACAGAGTAAAAAAAACACACAAACTTTAGCTACTCTGAGAATGTGACAGTTTTCTCATGAATACACCATGTGTTAAAACTGTCAAGAAACATTTCCAGATTCTTGGCCTGTTACGAACAATTTAAAACTTTCTTCTTGATGTTCTCAGAGATAACTTAATACATTACCATCCAGTAGGAAATATTGCTTTTTAAGTTATTTATTTCTTTAAGGAACTTGAATATCCAAGTATGTAACGCCATGTATCTGTGGTTGTATGGTCTAAGGCTTCACTCTCGTGATATACTGTATTGACTATGACGGGGAGGTCGGGGTTTGAATCAATGCTGGGTGAATAGTTGTTTTTCCCCTACAATTATTTTAGCACCACACATTACTACCCGTTCGAATTATACACTTACGTACTAATTACGCTAATGGCTCTAGGGATTAGGAAGGCTATATACGAAATGTACTCCATTTGCGTGGATGGTGAGGGGAAAACTATTTAGGGGGAAAAAAACCCACCTTGATTACACTTGACCAAGATTCGAACCTTTTCATAAGCAGTTTAGTTTACCACGAAAATAGCGCATTAGACCATACGGCCACCGAAGTGTTTTATTTTAAATCTTCAATTTCTCTCCACAATAATGTTTGTACTCTATCTTAATTCTACCTTTCTCATCTTTAGCCAATTTGAATGGAAATGCGTGTAACCCGAACGCACAGTAAGATACTTAAAAAAAAAAAAAGCAGCAACTAATAATATTTAAAAGCGTATTCATAAAATATTCGACCAATAGAATTATTTTTATAGCTCTTTTACGTTTCCACTACTTTATATGGAGGTTTTTTTTCCACCTTTGCAGTCATAAACGACCGGTCCAAAGGCTTTTTAAATTATAAGATCAAATGATTTCAACTCTACTTTTTGTACACAAAAAATACTTTGATTTGACATCATATATATATATATATATATATATATTTATTTTCTGAAGTAAAAACTCGCTGTATTAAATATATAAAATTAAAAACGGTATTTCAGACAAACTCGGTATATTTTAGTATAATTTCTAACTGCTTATAAAATATCATAGTATGTTTTGCAGCCCATATTAAATGAATTATAGGTATACGGACTTTTAAAATGTGTTAAATAATATAGTAATTGTCTAAAATATAAATTTCAAACAAAATTGTCGCAACAAATTTAGTTTTACACGCGTGCACAAGGAGATAAAAATACAAACGCCATGTCTCAATCTCAGATGTTGATGAATCGTAATAATTTTTTTTTTTTTTTTTTTNAAGTACAGGATAAAGTAAAACTACACTTTATGGCCGTATCGTTAGAAACTATTATAATTTATAAAATCAAAAAACTCTTCGATGGAGGTCGGATGAAGGTGAATTTAAATTCTTGAATAGCCTAAACCTGAATCCGTTCAATGTGGCACCTCAAATAAAGATAATTCAACTAAACCAAGACTTAAACCCTCTTTTATTTACTTTATATAAGAGCTTAAAATTCCACATATGTAAATTAGAGAGTGATATATAGAGTGAGAAAGAGTGAATTACAGA
This sequence comes from Timema douglasi, assembly GCA_901482245.1. Taxonomy (NCBI): domain Eukaryota; kingdom Metazoa; phylum Arthropoda; class Insecta; order Phasmatodea; family Timematidae; genus Timema; species Timema douglasi. The sequence continues at coordinate 97,339 of CABEEJ010002216.1, forward strand.
GAGTGAGAGAGAAAGAGAGTAATTAATGTAAAAAGGCTAAAATATCACACCTCCCTGGAAAACTGCCAATCAAATACAAACGAAGTGCTCTTTAAATTTCAATTCCCATCGAGTGTAAGTATATTGATTGTAATTATTGATTGAAAGCTTAATATTTAATATGTACGAAATTTGTCACACACGCGCAACTTTAGAAAAATTGTCAGCATGAAAGGATTAATTGGATACTTTTTTTTTATTTGAGCACATTACAATTTTTGAATAGGATGCAATTAGCGTGATGTCTAAATGAAAGCAATTGGAACGTACTTTTTATCACGCCTGAAGTAATGTGCAATATTTATTTCAAAGTGTGGTGCTAAAAGTTTCAACTAAGGGAACACTTTTTTATGTGAAATATGTAGGTCTACTAGTGGCAACATTCGCAGACACACATTCATCGAGTTAAAAATGTATGTACGAGTATTAACTGCATAAAGTACTTACATTACATTGTGAATATTAATTTAAACTATCAAGAGTTGAAACGTTCTAAATCTGACCAAACACCAATTTTTGGACTCAAATTGACTAATAAACAAGAGACTACAAGAAGTATCTTAGTTTTGGAATAGGTTTATAGTTTTAAATATAAAAAGATTTATGATTAAATTTGTAAAATAAAGTTTTTAATTAAATTGCAGTGAGTAGGCCTATTGTATGGATATGAAGGGTGGGTTTGTCAGAAGAAACACAAGAGCAAGGTTTGGATGAGATATCTAAGATATGTTTGTGGAAAAACTCGTATGGATGGAATCAGTAAAGGAGTGCGGTTTGAAAGGGGATCCAATAGATCAATGTGAAAGAAGTGTCTTACGTTGGTTTGGGCATGTTGAGAGGATGAGTGTGGATCGAGGGATGAAGCAAATATATGAAGGTAGAGTGTGGATCAAAAGGAAGTGACTAAATGTGGTTGATGAATGTGTAAAAAAGCATTAATAATTTTAATAATAAAAGAGCATGTATGACTGTGTATGGATGTTGTTGAAGAGAAGGAAGTATGCAAGGATAGGGAAGTGTGAAGAAAGTTAGTGAGGATGGATTAAGTACGGAGCTGTTTTTTGTGCAACATGCACAGTTTCTTGTCCACTCTGTAAGGGGTCACCTTGATTATGTATGTATGTATGTATGTATGTAATATTTTTATATTAAAATAATATATAGCAAGGAAAAAAATGCTTTTATGATAACTATTTATCACTAAGAACACGAATTAAACGACTACTAATTTCGTTGTGCGTAGTGTTATTGGTCATAGGCTTTTCATGGCTGGGATTTTGCATACAAGCACAGGCCAGAAATGAGTTTATGTTTTATATATATATATATATCGGCTGAAGACCGTGTTTTTAGTACATTCGGTAATTATATTAACTATAGGGACTTTGAAGTCCTTTGGAGCGGAGTAATTAAATAGGATCAAAGCTGCATTTTTGGGAGAAATTCTTTTTTCTTATTTTTATATCCTACTGTGAAAAAGTAACATAAAAAATGTCATGGTGTTTGTTTTTAAAGGATATTTATTTACTATATTAAAAACGAACGATGAACCAAAGTTTGGTTTCCAGATAAATGTCAATATCAAGACACAAGGGGACCCACTATTCGAGTGAATAAACCAAAAGAGATTTTTAACTTACTTTCTATGTGAATACATTTATTTTATACAACTAGGAACTAAAGTAAATTAAAACATTTTTATAAATAAATAAAATTTATACCTATATATCCTCCTATCCCTACTGATTCTTTGTTACTGTTTAAGTTAGTGGTGTATTCCTGATAGACTTAATCCAGTTGACGAATTTTAACTAAACTAGAGTGTCAAAGTCCCAAATTAGGTAACTTATTTATCAAATCTTGCATAGCTCACCAATTTGAACCTATTGGTGCTCAAAATTATTATAATAAACATGGTTTCTAGTAAAACATACATGGTTTATAGCATCTCTACACCCACGACCGTGTACAGGCAGACAAAAAACTTACTTTCGGTTATGTTGAGCTTGTTTTTCCTAAAATTGATGCTCCGTGCGAATGAGGCTGCATTTTGTCTCAAATATAACTTCTTATTTTTATCCGATTTCCAAACCCTTCCTTCACCTCTGACAAGACATCTTGTGAATGTGGGGAATGCCAGACCTCCACCGTGGTTCGGATCTCACGTTAAACTGTAGGTCCTTCATTCCATCTCACAATCACCCTACCATTACACATTAGCGTAAGTGCGTATAACCCGAACGGTTGGTAAGACGCGGTGCTAATAATAATAATAATAAACTTCTTATTGCCCATTCTATCAGTCTAAATAGTATGTATACATCTCAAATAGGAAGTGAGACATGGAACATAAAAAAAAATTGCGTTTATTTAAGTTGTCACAAATTTAATCAATATACGATCATATTAAAAATTTTGGTCGAAATTGGGTTATAAGTAATTTGAAGTACATCCATAATGTTAGCATAAAATTTAGCAATTTTTTTTTTCCAGCTAAACATGACACAATTACCTGGTATGAGTGGTTATTTATCTTAATAGTGGAGGTAGAATGTTTTCCTGCCAAAATGTAAAATGCAATTAGATTCACTTATGTGTATATATATATATATATATATAGTAAAACCTCCCATATCCATAGCTTTAGGATATACCGGGTTTCAGATATTAAGCTAAAAACGGCATTTTTATGTATTTTTTTCAGTATCTGAACTGCCAAATAAAAAGTTTTACGTAGATTCATCTTTGTTGAGATATACAGATAAAAAAATAAATTCAGACTATTTAAAAAAATAATAAATTTATTTTCTTTGTGTATTTTACTTTCTTATATTGAATAACCATTTATTTGTTTGTACATACATATTTAAAAACTTATTTTCTTTTAATATATATATATATTCCTCAGAGGGGTATTAATTTCATACTCAAAAATTTTCTTATCCAAAACTGTTTCAGCCCATTGGATATTTTAATTTTTGTCTTCATTTATATCGTTTCATTTTACTATATATATATATATATATATATATATATATATATATATATATATATATCTATTTTCTATTAATTCTTTATTTTTATGTTCTCGAAACTACCCGAGCCAGTGGAAGTTGTTTTCCAAATCCCGGAATGTTGTACTGAGGACACTTTTTTTTTTTTCAAAATGTTTCTCCACTCTTCCACCAAAATGCTTTTAAATTTTGTTTCCTCACTCCTAACCATCTAGTTTGGGGTGCAAAAACCACAATTTATGAAATGTATAGCGATATTAATTTGTCCAAAGTACGAAGTTCGCAATTTACTATTATAGCTGCATAGAAATATCATATTCTTTAAATTGAAAAAAAAAATCACACCCGTACACAGGGATCGAACCCGCGACCTTTGGATAGTAGCGCCAATGCTCTTAATGCTGAGCTATCCAAGAATCATCCCATGGTCAGGGTAATTCTTCACTCATATTTTAAGGCAGAGTCTGTGGACGTGAGGAAATCATCAGCTACATATGAGTGATTTTATTAAGATCACGAGTCACCAGATAACACAGACATCTTAGACTCAGGCCTTATGCTGCTAAATGTACGACAACTGCGCACAGACAACTGCGCACAGACAGCTGCGCACAGACAACTGTACGAATGCACATATAATGATGGATTAAATAGCCCGGGTTCGATTCCCCTTGTACAGGAGTCCATCTTCAATTTAAAGAATATTTAATAATATCGTATTTATTTTGGTAAAGTCAAGGCCCAACCTCTTCTCTCTAGCAGGTCCCACACTCCTTGGCAGGTACTGAGGAGGGCAGTGTCCAACATTTGTGCAAATATTGGGCAATGGACAAGCGGGGCTCCCACAAACATTGCAGGTATCACAATGCCAATACTTGGACAAGTACCTGTCCAATGGTGCTGGCAAAAGCCTGGTTCTACGACACCTACACTCAACCCCTCAGTAATAAAAAATGCACATTTAATATTTAAGTGCTAAAAACTAATTGTTACTATCTGTAAAATAAAATAAATAATTAAAGCCCACATATATAACTGTACATTTATAAACATGTCATTATTCTAGGCATAACATATCCAAACATGATGGAGATAGCAATTAATGATTAAAGAAGAAAACAATGGTGATACTATTTGGTATCTACATGGATTGAATACATTTTTAACGTAATAATAGTAATATATTATCAACCTTTATTCACGAAAAAGCAGGTGCATTTCAATTGACTAAGGTATCTATAGAAATGCACTAGCATTTGCATGGAAGGAGAAACAACGCTAGTAGAGTAGTAATGATTAAGGTGGAATATTCGTATGAAATATACTGGCATTGGCTTGGAAGGAGAGCGAGAGATTATTTAATGAAATCCATCCTCAGTACACTCGACCGCGATTCGAACACACCATAGACAATCCAGTCCAACACGAGAGTAGCGCGTTAGACCATGCGCCCACCTACGTGGATCCTGGACATTAAACCTCATATTGACAAGAAATTATTAAAAAATATTAACATCATATTTGAGGTTATCCTATTTATTTATTATTAGTACCCTACTTTAACCTACCAATTACAAATTTAAAATATTTTAATGATGATAGTTATCATGTTCATAGATTTTCCTGATTTTATAACATTTCTCTCGTGTTAAATATAAAAAGAACTCAACGCGCAGAATCCAATCTGTATAGTTGAGAAAATCAATCCTGCCCCCTCTTGCCATCATAGCTTGACAACTCTACAGACCGCTACTAGATGGCAGGAGCGAGATGGTCAGAGCTGCCATCTACCAGAATTAAATTGTGGTAAATATTTGAGTAACCTTGGTGGGCAATTTTAGTTTTGATTCTTTTTAAGTTTAATGCAAAAGCTATAAATTTAATACAAATGAACAGGGTAGCTTAAAGGAAACACTAATATTTGATGTGGCTTGGATTGGGGGTTGGAATTAAAGGGTTGGAGGGCGATATTTCGGAAATACTTCTACAAGTTTATTAGTTTTACGTGACTGTATGTTTAATATATCATACATAGTTTATAACTGAATTTTCACCCGTTTAATGTTGACTACTGATCTTTAAACTCTTAGAATAATAAAATGAAATATTATTGTGTGGGTGTGTGTATATATATATATATATCATAAAATATAAAATTTAGTTTATAGTTTATCTTTCACTTGTTAAATATTTACTACCCCTCTTTTTTATATGTATATTATGTATATATACTAGACCCTTACTCCCCCCCTCCCCGCACCCCGCATTATTATTTTCAACACACATATTGAAGACTAATAGTAGACTCTGCCATAAAATATGAGTGACTATAGTCATTTTTATGAGTAATAAATTTAAATTTTCAAAATAAAATAAAGCCTATGCTTCTAGCTGATAATGTAGCTTTATATTGGTGAAAGAATTTTTTAAATCGGTCCAGTAGTTTTTGAGTTTATCCATTACAAAAAAAAAAAATCCAAATCTTTCCTCTTTAGCATATCAGTGTAGATATATATAATCATATTTTGTTTTATTATTCTAAAAGATAAAAGAGGGGAAAATTATAATAATATAAACATTATTCTAAATATGTATAAAATATAAATTAATATTTAACTAAAAGCAACAACAATCCAACCCAATACAAAGTTTCTATTTACGCCACTTTTCTGCGTCTCTAATATTATTACAAGGATAGGGGGTCTGGACCCTGTTTTTGACCTCGGGCTACCACCACCATATTCCCCACTGTTATATTTCACCACAAGTTCCCTCCTAAAGTGGATTGAGCACTGATAACCTAACCTAACCTAACCTAACCTAACTTTGATCCCTCTATCACTAACCATTAATTTAACCTCAGAAATACTGTACGGATAAGTTAATGTTATACAAGGATAGGTTATACTAAACTGAAGTTTGCTGACGATTTTATTGTATTAATTTCCAATTATTATCCTACTATGAAGGGCCCGATACACCTATTTACAATCCCAACTAGTTGAGTCAATGACTCCCAATCCACTAAAATTTCACAAAAAATATTCCCATCCCTAGATTATCTTATAGAGAGGCTGAAAAGTCTACAAATAACATTGACCAGGGATAAAAAAAATACCCACCAATGGTCTTGGCAGGGATTATATCCTCGACCTTTCTGTCAATAGCATTCAAGCATACTGAGAGTATGAAGACTTAAACCATTTGGCTACCGCTTTGCATGTAACCGTTTAAACGCCCTTAAGGGGAATCGTGCACAATATAAATTGGTCACGAGACAAATTAAGTTCCGAATGAATAAATATGAGAAACTGACCCCCTCCAAGAAAACCTTCCGTTCCCAATACACTGAAATATCTGATTTATCTTTCAGTAACTCACTTGAGTCTTTTCAGGGTTAATACCTATTTTACTCGTTCGCTTAACAACTGCCACACGATTAGAAAAAAAAGGCTCTTGAATCCTTTTAACACGCTACATATGCAAACAATTATTATCTTGTGTGAGGCAGAAAAAGCCGGTCTTAAAGTGGGATGGGGAAAGAAAGAGAAATGAATTGTTCAGACAAGGAAGGAAAGCACAGTTAATATACATCCTTGACATCATAGATCAACGTCACAGTTGTGTTTGTAAAAACTAAACAAATATTTTGAGAGGCACTAAAACTATTAATATAGATTAATAAAATATTTTATATTAATAGGCCGTACTTCACTCGATCCACAAAATTAATTCATAAATTAAAATATAACAACTAATTTATTTATAAAGTTAATTCATTACAAGTTTTTGTGGCATGTATATAATCAATAGTGCAAACTGGCTTTGTAAATTATCATTAGAATAACCCGTATCGATGAGCAAGCTAAATTAACGTCAAGATCACTTGATCCGCCGAGGTTGACGGATTTTTCTTGAGCGATAAAAATCCGTAGCACAACTTCCTTTGGAGGGGAAGTAAAGCAACCAGTCCCATGTCAATTGTGGTACCTATGTAAAAGAACTCAAGAAGGTATGTGAAAATACCTTTACCGGCAAAATTGGTTGACTCTATTATTCACGACCACAGAAATTCTCGTGTGATGATACAAACAGTCTGTAAAGAAAGCGCACGTTAAATACCTTAAATAAATAAATAAATAAACACTAAACTAAAAACAATATAACTGTAAATATTTGTCTTAGTAGAGAAAATTTCTAGCATGAGTATCTATATAAATAAATAAATTTCTAAATGCAACACAGCTATTTTAGTAGATATATAACATAAGAATTACAGTCTATGAGCTTTTCTTATACATGCACGAATCTTTTTTATAATCAAAAAATTATTTTATTTCAGTTTTGAAAGGATCGTCTTTAAGATTATTTAAACTTTCATGTTCAAAAACCTAATTTTAAGATTAATGTTGATACCTTTACTTTGGGAGATAATTATTCATGAATATAATCACATTCTAAAACTTCAATATTTATTTTCATAGTCACAATTTAACTTTAAATATTAGATCCAAACAATAATTTGGGTACCTTGTTTTGATTCCATGTGGTGTTAAATTATTTATTGGTATGTTTTAATCATACATTTAGTTTTTAAATTAATCACAATATTATTTGATAATTTTTTAAATAATATTTGTACTTTTAACACTAAGGTTTTATATATATTTTTTATAGCACCGCGTCTTACTACCCGTTCAGGTTATACACTTATGTACTAATCACGCTAATGGTTTTAGGGATGAGGAAGGTTATATTTATAGGAAATGTACCCACATTGTGCTGCTTTAAGTTGAGATATTTTTAATTAGTAGTCTGATAAAACTTCTTTGTATAGAAAAGTCACATTAATTATACCCAAACTTTTGTTCAGAACGTAGCACATAAAATACATCTAAGCCCTCCAAAATCAAAATCATGTTACGTTAATTGATAGTTTCAATACTTTTATCTTTTATGGGGTTGCGCAAATTCGTCGACAATCCTCTTTATTTTTTCACTAAACAATACATAAACCAAGGAAGGATTTACACACAAGATTTTCGAATGGGAAAGCATTTTAAATAGCCGACAATCTGATTCTACAATTTAACGTTTCAGTTGACTTGGAAATATAGATAAACAAAATGTTAGTTTCTGTTATTGGTTGTACTATGATCGTGGACGGTCCATATTGCGAACACACCCAAAAGTGTTATGGCCACCTAAATATCCAAATGTCCAGATTTATAACAAGTAAAAGAGCAACTCTTGGGAATTTCTATGAGAGTGGTGACACGGGTGGAAGGGGTTTTTGGTAGCACCCACCGGGGCTTTCCTTCTGATCAAGACCTAACCTAGCATAACCTAAACTACAGTAGCCCCATGGCTTCTTTGGTGCTGACTGACAGCTCACAGCTAGGTATATACCTAAATTTTGACTACCAGAAGTGACAGCTGCTAAACACACGTTTTTGCAGATTATATGATTCGGCGTAGGGATATATAATTTGGTCTGGTATATTTTCAGAGCTTTAAGCTGTCAGTCAGCACCAAAGAAGCCATGGGGCTACTGTAGCCTAACTTAACCTAGAAATACTCTTGTATGTAATTTAGTTAAATCAGGACTGACGAGACTGACAAAACATACGACTGCTAGGCTCCCGTGGGCCGCCCCTAATATCAAATTAGGGGCGGGATGGCATAGCAATATGGCGTGTCCGTATTCTGGACTCCTCCCCATGTATAAAAAATCTCATATTCGCAAGATGAACTGTCCGCAATATTTATAAAAATCTCTTAAAACCCCAATCAATTTTTTTAAATAAAACAATTAAAAATATATATTTCATTTTACCTACAGGGCATACTAATATTTACCTTTCTTCCCTGATTAACAATATTATATTATAATTATTATCATTATTATCATCTACCATAACTACCAGTTTGGTTTATCCGTATATATAAAATAATGGGGTAGGGATGAGCTAAGTATAATCTAGATTAAATGTAATCACATTTGCATGAAGGTATAGTGATAATCAATTCACTACACCCGACCGAGATTCAAACACGGGTCTTTATCACCAGCAGTGGGAAAGTCATACCTTAGAGGCCATGCGACCTCTGCTCAGTGTAACTTTATAATCTTTAGGGTAGTATTAAGAATATAAATTATGATACTTAATTTAAACATTATAGTTAACAACAAAAATTATAGAGAAGCTAGATGCTGTGTAATCTTTTTCCAAACAAATTCATTAAGTTATGAGATGCAACAAATAAATACAATTAGTTTAAAATGTTCACAGATTTAACTATGTTTTAAATTAGATATGATTGTAAATTATTATACCTAACGTAATATTGATATTAATTTTGCTATTCTAGGCTATCATAAATATTCCTAAAGTAACACTTTAAATAAATAAACAAACAAATAAAAATAGCTCGCATCGGTGGCCACGTGGTTTAAAGCGCTACTCTCACAGTAGACTAGACTGCAGATGATGGAGAGATCTAGCTTCGAATCTCAGTAAGATGTATTGAAGGTGGTTTTTCCAAAACAGTTTCCGCTCTCCCTCCACGTGAATACGGGTACATTTCCAATAAATATTACCTTCCTAATCCCTAAAACTATACATGGTGCATAAGCGTGTACAATCCGAACGGTTAGTAAGACGTGGTGCTAAATATATACATATTTTTGCTATGTCAAACATAAGCAATATTATTCTTTTACATTCCCTGACAATACTTTCCAGCAAAAAAAAAAAAAAAAAAAAAA
>CABEEJ010002216.1:107214-119921 GCA_901482245.1 Timema douglasi
AAAAAAAAAAAAAAAAAAAAAACCCTTCTACACACACGCTCGAGTGGTTTACTTAAATTGAACCGAGAGGAATGTCGTGGGCGGGGCTCTTGTCGGACGTATACACGCAGCGTTGTACCCGTTCAACCGTTTTCCATGCACGTCCTCCTGAGTTGAAACATTGGAATGTATCTGTTCCGTTTCGGAATGTCGCGCGTGGTGTGTCTCGAACGTCAGTGTTTGGTGAGAGGGTGATACTGTATAATTCCCGGAGAGCTTGTCTAGTTTCCTCCACACCAGGACGATGTTTTTACACTTGAGTCTTAAATTCATTAGGTAAACTTTTAATTAAACAACCATGGAAACTATTACCAAATAACTAGTAAAGTATCAACAAATTATTCGACAAACATTCAAAGGTTATAGTTTTTTTTGTTTGTTTTGGGAATAAATGATGTCACCAACAGAAAATTAATTTATTTTCACAAAATGGTTTTTGTGAGTATAAGTTAAGTTTTAGTTTATATAGTAATAAAATGAATAGTTTGTACGATATGGACATTGAGCGATATTTACCGCACGCAAAGATCTGAAATTTAAAAATTATTAGACTTTGTGGGCAAACATATGCACCTTAAAACTAAAATTTTAAATTTTTGACTTGGTTTTTTTTAAATTTGTTAAAAACTGATCCGGAAAAAAATAAATTGAAAAGCTTATTTTTTCTCTTTGTTCTGCTATTATAGCTATAAAATTCATTTAATTAATATCACTTCCATAAAATTTTCTTTTAAACTATGATAATTTGCTTTTGTTTTGTTTGAATGACAGAAAAATCATCTTTCACTTTGCTAATGCAAGACGACGTGAATCTTTTCAGCGCATGCGCTTGGACTAAAACATAGTTGAAAACTGTGCTACTATCAAATTACGCACACACTTCCATGGCAGTTACTGATATTCATACGAGTGGTTTCCCCACACAATTGAAGCTAATAAAGTGCTGAACTAAGCATGTGTAACACCACCCTTATTCTCCTGAGAATAAAGGCGGGTACACAAGATGTAAATAAAAATATAAAATACCCAAAACAAACAATAATTGCAGAGGAGCCGATAGGACGTCATATGACAAACAGGCGGTACTCCGGCATATAGGTCATTCTGCTTCCATGGACCCACTTTACAAATATTATTTAGAGGACCCAAAATTTAGCCAAAATCAGGGTAGGGGATGGGACATAAAGTATTCCGATATAGGCTCTAATTGAATGAAATAATAGAAACCAGACAATAACATAAGATTTAAAAAAGTTTATTTTGATAAACAGTAGATAAATGATATTATCAAAAAGGGTTAATGTTAAACAGTGAGATAAATTTATGATAATTAGAAGAGAAATACCAATTGTTTATTTTTAACAATCCCCCATAATTTAAAGGAAAAATATAAATATATATAATATAAGGCATATTGTAAATATTACAACAATGGGTCTCACTAAACATCCAAAACTAACTATAAATATATAGTAATTATTATAAAAGTAATAACGAGGGGTCTGCACAATCACCCAGATTTGAATACTAATATCAATACATATGAATAGCAGAAGAAAACTAATCACAACAGGTCTCAGCGACCACCCTCAATAGTATTAAAGCTTGTTTATAACAAATACAGTAATAGTCTTTCTAGTCAATATAAATACACGTTAGCGCAATACAACATATTACAAAAGGAGAAAAGCCCCAACAAATTTAAGAGTCATAACCTAATTTTACAGCCAGATGGGCTCTTAAGTTTTCTATTTTGCCTAAATCTAACATTCAAAAAACCTTTGACATTTTACGCCACACAGGGTATACATTACGTGTAATAATAGTCCACTCAAAACTCTAAAAGGAATTATCATTACCCTATCCTTAATATTAGACCGAGAAAGCGCAGCTAAACCCTTGAGTTAAAAGAAAAGGAGACTTCGCTTTTATTTTGCCAACGTAACAAACTCGCTAATATAATTTACCATAATTAATCCAATTTATAACCAATTCAAGCTCAAATACACTATTTCCAACCATGATTATATGATTTAAATTAAATAAAAATATTTATGGCCGAAAATGATTTTTGAGAGTATAAAAGCCGAAACGTAATTTATACCTTATGAACACCCTTGACACCAAGATGTGCCCAAGGACGGAATCCTGACAAGAGTGCCATACCAATCAGAGTTACATCATTATATACGCTTATATTCAGGCTCGGAAAGGGGGAAGAGGGGTAGTGAAAACAGAGGTGAACACACAACAAAGAAGAAGGGGAAGGGGTAACTAGACGGAGGTAGAATATTCGAGCATGTTGTGGATGGAGTCAAAACAACAGTTTTTTGGACACATCAGTCTTTTAACGGATGTACGTCACACTTTCCCAGCATGCCTTATGATAATTCATAGTGCGAGCCTACACAGATTTTGCTCGTTTAGTCTGTTGTTTTTTCTCGCGGCATGTTGTGTTGTGCGTCAAGTACACTTGGGAAGGGCCACTTCTGAATGGGGTTATGGTGAGGTCACTCGTGATTGTTTTTATTCTTAGAGATTAGTCTTGTATGTTTTCACTGTTTAGTAGCTTTATGCCAATAAATGCTACAAATGGAAAGATAGCATGTGTGTACAGGGCATAGCTTTTACTCAGGAGGCTGGTGTTTGATACTGGCCAAATATATTGAATCTTTTCATTTGTCCAAACATAAAGTTTCAATCCTTTACGCAAGTGGTTCTTTTACATTCATCTTCATATTTCTGTTCACTTCAGAATTAAATTAGAAAGTTAAAATTAAGATAAAACGTTGTCATTAAATTCCAGAAAACCCTTGACAGATATTAGAGAACTGTTGAGGTCACCATCATGTGAAGACATTTAAATTATAAGTTTTACTGGGTAATTATTTGATTTATTTTAACAAAAAAATATGTTTTGATTTAAAAATTTCAAAAATACTCCCCTTAACTAGAGTTCTCTAGATTCCCACCTCAAACATAAGAACCATCATCCCCACCTTAAACATAAGAACCATCATCCCCATCTAAAACATCAGCATCACTATCCTCACCTTTAACATCAGCATCACTATCCTCACCTTTAACAACAGCATCACTATCCTCACCTTTAACATCAGCATCACTATACCTCACCTTTAACATCAGCATCACTATCCTCACCTTTAACATCAGCATCACTATCCTCACCTTAAATATCAGCATCACTATCCCCATCACCAGCAAACCAGAACCAGACGAGACCAAATGCCTTGGCCCGAGCGCCACTTACGCAAGTTTTATATATGATTAAGTACATTTGTAAGTTGTGTAGTGGCAATATTATTATTATTATTATTATTATTAGTTTGATGTATGTGGACTATTGCAAATAATGAAGTATAGTCTAAAGAGGCAAAGATGGAAATATATAAAAGTGTGTTATCGCCTACATTTATTGCTGTATGGATGTGAAGCGTGTGTTTGTCAGGAGAAACACAAGAGCAAGGGGAATGTGTTTTGAATGAGATATTTAAGAAATGTGTGTGGGAAAACTCGTATGGACAATCAGTAATGAAGGAGTGGGGTTTGAAAGGGAATACAATAGGTTTATATTAAAGAAGTGTCTTACGTTGGTTTGGGCATGTTGAGAGAATGAGTGTGGATCGAGTAACTAAGTAAATATATGAAGGTAGAGTGTGTGGATCAAAAGGAAGGTCATATAATAAGACGTGGATAAATGTTGTAGACATTATGTGTGAAGAAGAGAGACATTAAGGATTCTAAGAATAAAAGAGCATGTGTGACTCGGTGTATGGATGTTGTTGAAGAAGGGAGTATACAAGGATAGGGAAGTGTGGAGAAAGTTAATGAGGATTGAATAAGTACAAAAGGGGAATGCCAGGCCTCCACCGTGGTTCGGATTCCACGTTAAACTGTAGGTCCTTCATTTCGTATCACAATCACCCTACCATTACGCATTAGCGTAAGTGCGTATAGCCCGAACGCGGTGCTAATAATAATAATAATAATAATAATAAGTACAAAATAATAGTTTTTTAAGCTATATGCACAGTCTTTTGCCTACCCCGTAAGGGGACGGCATTAGTTATATATAATGGTAGAAGGATGAAAATTCTTTTAGTTTTTTTGTTCTCGACTGTAGACGGCTAATTCTCTGCGTTTGTTTTATGAGGATCCATCTTTACTCCCCACATTAATATCTCGTACACGTACATCAGTCGCACTTTGTTACAAGGAAGTTGTTTCTAGGGGTAACCGAATTATACGCTCCAGATTTCCCCCGCCCGCCCGCCCAAACATATGAGCGTTTTACACTAATTACCTCCTTGTGTAAATGGCCCGATAATACGCCCACATACAATTCTGTCACGTCTGAATTAAACAGCGTGTTGGTAATGGACGATTACAGCTGCCGCCATCAAACATATTTTTCATGAGTTTAAGGTTTTCTCATTATGAGAAGGGTGAATCCAGGGTTTCGTATTCTACGGGGGCTGGGAAGGAGGCAGAAGATTGTTTTGAGAACATTTTTAACCCAAGGAGGTTGATTTGTACATTATTTAATGATCTGGTTCAGATTTTCACCTTGATCTATCATTAATATTATTATTATTATTATTAGCACCGCGTCTTACTACCCGTTCGGTCCATACGCACTTACGCTAATGTGTAATGGTAGGGTGATTGTGAGAGGAAATGAAGGACCTACAGTTTAACGTGGAATCCGAACCACGGATGTAGGCCTTGCATTCCCCACATTGACAAGATGTCTTGTCAGAGGTGAATGAATTGAACAATTAATTTATATCCATACCATCATAATAGGATTGGTAAAGTAAGACTTAAAGAAGTCGAGGAGAAATTCTATTATCCTTGATTTTATACTTTTTCTAAGTACCGCTTATTTTTACAATATGGAAAGTAAAAGTTGTCCAACTATTATCTGACCCAGGTATATTAACTAATTAAATTAATAAGTAAAGATGAGAAGGGTAGTATAAGAATTACATCCGCATTAGCGTGGAAAGGAGGTGGGAGAACAATAGAGATAAATCACATGAAAAGAACCATTTATACTGTATCCGGTCGAGATTCGAACCTTTACCTCATTGTCAAAGGTAGTTCAGTCTTTTACAAGCTCGATGCCGTAGACTACGTGTACACCGGTACGATAAAATGAACCATGAATAAATTTATATTCCTAGACCTTTCCCATCGAGGTCTCTACATATTTCATCACAAAGGAAGTAAGGATGTTGGATTACATGAATTATTTAACGGGCTAAGGCACGAAGAACATAACTATTTAAATACATTATCATTATTATTATTATTAGCACCGCGTCTTACTACCCGTTCGGGTTATACGCACTTACGCTAATGTGTAATGGTAGGGTGATTGTGAGATGAAATGGAGGACCTACAGTTTAACGTGGGATCCGAACCACGGTGGAGTCCTGGCATTCCACACATTCACAATATGTCTTGTCAGAGGTGAAGGAAGGGTTTGGAAATCAGATAACTCTGTGCTGGGACCGAGGATTGAACCCCACATCCTCAGCACAGAAGTCCGACACCTCACCCCTAGACCGCCAGGTTACCCACATTGTTTTTAAAACTGTCTGCTCTTTGACTTATTTCTTGTTAAGTTATCATTTTAAATTAAACCTTCATGTGTGTGTATGTGTTCCCCATCCTAGGGCTCGTCCGTAATAGGGTGGGTGGGAGGAAGGTAGAATATATACGATGTGTACACGTATTGCGTGGAGGGAGTGTGAAAACCACCTTGGTCTCCCCAACTGAATAACCCGCATCGATGGTCACGTGGACTAGGGAGTGGAACATCGTCTGGTCTGGCCTACTGGTGAAAGGACGATTATAGAGTTTGAATGGTCTAGGGGTAAGATGTCAAAGTTTTGTGCTGGCGGCCGGGGTTCAATCCTCGGTCCCGGCACAAATTTATCTGATTGCCAAACCCTTCATTCACCTCTGACATCTTGTCAATGTGGGGAATGCCAGGCCTCCACCGTAGTTCGGATCCCACGTTAAACTCTAGGTCCTCCATTTCATCTCACAATCACCCTACCATTACACATTAGCGTAAGTGCGTATAACCCAGAACGGGTAGTAAGACGCGGTGCTAATAATAATAATAATAATAATTTATGTTCGGTGTTTAAAAATATCTTCTTTATAAAACATTATTTTAAACAAATGAAGGTGGGAGATTTTTTGCTTTTGTTAAAATACGAATAAAATATAATTAACTAAAATACATAATTTCGAATGAATTTTCTTTGGTTAGTAGGTAAAGAAAACTAAATCTATTTACACAATGAATGTTTTATATTGATTGTATTAGGTGTAACCATTTCTGTGATTTTGATTGTTTCTGGCAATTTCGCAATATTGAAGTGTCAAATACTACATTTAAATTTTCTATTTTTTTTTTTATCCGACCGTAACATGTACCCGAGGGAGTTATTTTGATTGTTTCTAAGGTGTCTCTGGCAATTTTGTACTAATTAAGTGCTAGACACCCCTTTTTAAATTTTTTACTTTTTATTTGATCGAATAGGGTTAACTTTTTTTTATGTCAGTCCGAGCCCTTCCTTTTAACTGAGATAATCTCATAGGAAAAATCGATATGTGTAGAGTAATTATTTGAAAAGTTCCTCAGCCATTATCCAACCCATATCATTAGCTTAATGCTCACATCTTGTTAAACACAACCAATTTCTGATAAAATTTAAACACGTGTTTGTCCAGGAGGGACGTTTATAAATTCAAGTTCAAAGTATAGGTTTTATAAATCCTAACTGCCATTTAAAATATAATCTAATCAGATTCTCTAATATTTGGCAACGTGAATTGAACATTGGGCTAATCAAGTCTGGCTTGTCGGTTATATAAAGGTTGGAATTCGAATCTCAGCTGTATGTGGGGAGGGATATATATTTTTAAATAATTCTAACTCTCCATACAAGTAAAATATGGTATATTTTCTCTTTAAATCTACCTTCCTCATGCCTACTAACCCTTGTTATTAAATACGGATAATCTGGACGATGGTATGACATGATTATTTAAAAAAAAAACTCCCTCACATATATGAATAGTGTGAATCAATATATTCTTGTTGTGGGCATATAATGATAATTTAAATCCTAAATTTGAAACTATATTTATCTCAATGTGGGTGGTGAGGTCAATCCTCTAGATCTGGCTATTCGACCTTATCTGACCTCTGCTCTTCTGGCGTATGGAGGAACACATTTCTGAGGCGTGGACACCATTAAGGTGAATTCCATTATCCACCCTACCACTAGACCGCCAAGTACCCTATTTCTCAGCGTATTAATATGTATTTTAACTGTTTTTATTTTAGAATAACCCAGGAACGGTTAATTTAGTATTCAACCAGCAGATTGCCAATCGGCTTGATCCTATATCAAGAAATGTTTAGGTTGCAACAAAGTTAATCAATTATTTATTAAACTCTCTGATCAAACGACTATATATTTTATCAAATAATCATGTAAAACAAACACGGAAACACTAAACGGCACTTTATTTTAAAAATGTGATTGTGAAATGACCCAAATAGCCAATACTATACAGGATGTTATCGATGATGTATAGTGGTAGTCCAGGCCGCCAGATATTTCGCGGTGATATTAATACATATATATAATAAAGTGTACTCAGTCTAAGGGATGGTTGCACAAACATTAATCATTGGCTTGATCAAATATCAGATGTAAATATCTCTCCAATCGGTCTCTCAAACCCCCATTTTCAGTTGCACCACTAACAATAGGGAGGTGAATAGCGATCATTTAAAGTAAAACTACTACCAATACATCCGGACAGAATTCCGACAATACCGCTACCAGAATACCAGAGTAGATATACCTGACGTTTTATCCATCTGGGGTGAACTAGAGGTCAGGTATAAATGCTTGTAATATACCTAAAGATGATCAATGTTAGCCTTGTAGCTATATGATATAGCAATATTTTGCCCCAAACAAATGATTTATAAGCTATATTTGTAGTCCGTGGTCAATACAGAGCAAATATATCATGACCGTGAGCGTAGTTTCGCATCGCATGTCCTGCTCGTGAATCATGAAAAACCTCATTTGAACCTTCGGGGCCACTGTGACTTTTGTAACGCACATGTGCAATTATTGACTTTATACTCATTACAACGCATACCTCGCACCGTTACGCTCCGACGGACATTCTAGAACAAATATACAGGTTATAGATCCAAGCGACCGTTAAAACTTTCACTGAGGAGTTGTTAATGAAGCGTTGAAAAGTATGTCATTTGAAGAGAGAAGGACTCTTTTCAAATTTAATTTTTCAGAACATTAGTTATTACTCATCCCTTAAGAATGAAACCCATTGTAACGGGCTTTATATTTACATATATTTTAAATCGAATTAGAATAATTTGTCGCTTCTAAAGTAGATATTCTTGGCTAATTGTTGCTTGTGTTTATGTCTGTTAAAGATTATAAGTATTGTTTTCAATAAGTTATATAAATTTGACTTTGTAAAAATAATGTAATACCGTGTGACTGGTGTTACCAGTTTTGGACGACCTAAAGATAACTCGTGTGTAAGCTATAAAAACGATATGATATTTCATAATTTATTTTTACAATTTTTTTAAGACCCACATAAGAAAACCATAAAAGACATGGTATTTTTTTAAACTTAAAAAAAAACTTAAATCGAGCTTAAATATACAGTGTAACGTGTGTTACATAGTGTGAAGTCTTAATTTAACTTAACATTGTTAAACTAATTAACTCTGTTATATTAAACCTAAATGAAACAATAAAACTAATCAACGTTCAACTATTCAATTATTTACACAACAATATCAAACATAATAAGAAATATAAGGTGCCCACACCTCTAATTTAAATGGTAAATCTTGGTACTTTAAAACATATCGGAACGCACCATTAACTATATATTATACCATATTGATGTTCGTATGGTTTAATACGTCACTCTAACAATATACCTAATTGACGCTGAAGCGGAGGTCTGAGTTTAAATCCATGTCAGATGTATTGTGGAGAAAATCGGCAACTGTAGGTCCTCTATTGGCGCAATGATACATTAAATTTGGTCTAGTAACTATGCAAACCTACACAATTTAGGGCACTCAATATTATCATATAAATTATACTAAACATAGTTTTATGAAATTAATTTCTCCTATGAAGAAAAAGTATTGTAATCATGAAAATTTTTCATCTCAAGATTATTATGTCTGTATCTCTGTATGTATGTTTGTCTCTCTTCCTGGCCACATATCTGAAACTGTTTGGTGGAGTTTGTTCAACCTTAATATAAAGGTTATATTGGGCAATACTTTGAAATTTTATTTTATTTTGATCCCATCTTTCATATTGAGGGTAGATAATTGATGTTTTTTTTTAAATTTCAAATTTAAAAAAAATAGCTCTTGTCGATTTGGTTCAAAATGAATCCCCGGGAATAATTTTTAATGTCAAATATGAATAAGTTTTTATTTTTACAAATTACAAAAATAATTTTAGGGTAGTTTGACAAATTTAAAAAAAATTAGCTTTATAATTAGTTCGCGTGTTTACCGATGTAAGTTGCCTCAAAAAATGGAAACATTTATTTAAATGAATTAATCGAAGCGGCAATTAAAAGCACTCCAGTATTTGTATAAAAAAACCTCAGCCCCCCCCCTCCCCCCCATGTGCCATATCGTTTAAAACAAACAACACAATCTTGTAGCCCATTTTAAACGGGAGGAAGTTGATTTGCAGGTCATCGAGATAAACCCCATGATTTTTTTCTTCTTCAATAAGCTCATACCTGCTTCGATGGTAGCATGGTCTAAGGTGTCACTCTCATGTTAGACCGGTGACGGGGAGATTGGGGGTTGGATCCCGGTCGGGTGTACTGAGTGTTATTTTTTCAAAAATAATTTTTCCAGTTTCCCTTCACGCAAATGGGGGTACATTCCCTCATTAGCGTAATTAGTTTTTATGCTTGTAACCTGAACGAGAGTGATTGTTTTAAATGTGGTGAATTAAATTTAGGAGTACTATGTGTTGTATTTACATTAAAAATATATTCAAAAAATAAAATATATAAACACAGATTCGAGAATTTCAAGGTGGTAACTCGCTGCGGATGCAGGAGGTTTTTTAAAAAACTGCGTGTGGACCTTTAACACTAAAAATAACCCTTCATATTGAAATGAGCTTCATTAATTAACGATATGTTGTTCAATCCAGTTGTATTCACTTTATTTTGAAACGTGGATATTAAAATAAATACATATATTATGTCATGACTTTTAGAAAGGAAACAGTTTTTTTATACGTAATCCTGAAATATTATAATACTTGTTTACTTTTTCAAGAGGATTTAAAAAATGAAAACTTGCAATAAAAAAGTATATATTACAATCTCTGTATTAACTGCGAAATGTTCCGAAGCCTTATTTTAATCCGTTCATACGTAAAATGAAGCGCATTAAACGTTCGAGTGTTAAATAAAAATAAATCACCTTAAAACATTTTTTGCTATTGTATATTATATACTTTGAATATAAAATTTATGTATGGTGATACAAAAATTACTCATAAACATTAACAATAAAATTTAATTTCAGTTCGTTTCAAATGGAAATGGTCTACTATAAATAAAATAAGATTATATATATTTATATATTAAAATTTCAATATTGAGAGTGTGCCATAAACGACAGAAATAAACGTAAATTGACAAACTTTTATTTAATTAATTTCTACTGTTTAAGCTGTTTATGGTTGTTAATAAAGGATTTAAATTTTACAACCAATTTTAAATCCCCGCCAGCGGAATTAATCAAATGACACTATAAACTTTCTGATTTTTTAAATCCACATTGTGATTTTCCAATCCCAAAGAGCTGATTGAATTATAACGTATTTAGATCAAATTGATGTTTTAAAAAATAGGATGATAAATTTGAGCTTGAACTTTAATCAGAGAGATAACTTTAAATACATTTTACGAAAAATTACCCCTATTGTTCTTTAGGGATTTGAAAATTACTTCTTTTTTTCAAGTACAAAGCGAAGTCGAAATGAAGTTGAAGCTAAGCTGGAAACAAGCGACGCAAAGTCAACGTTGAAGATGAAGATTTTGTTGTTGTTACATAATATTATTTGTAATTTTTAAATTATCTATCAAGTCTGGTTAAAAGTTTTTTTAAATAAAAAGCACACGACATTTTTTTAATGCTGACATATCTAAATCTGTCTATAGGCTTACTTACATTAAGTACAAGATTTAATCTCTTGTCGGTGTAAAATACTGCTTACAATCGGTTTTAAAAGCCAATATTATTTGAAACAATTCATATTTAGTGAGATATTTAAAATATGATTACAACATATCTTTCAAAGATGTGTATGTTATTGTGGATGTCGGAGTGAAAGAGAGTTGACCTTGGACTTTGACCTCAATATTTCCGTCTTTCTCACACTTCTATCGATCCGTTTCAGAGTTTGAACCCAGGCTTTCAAAGTCGGAGTCAAGCAGACTCTACTGGTTGCACATATTCCTGGATTTACGACTATGGCTGTTAAGAATAATTATTGTTATCTGCATTTTCCTATTAGAATAGACAATGAAGATACGTGTTTTGACTTATTTTGGATCCTGTTGTAAAAACATAAGACAACGCATATTTTAATTGATGGAAATTTAAAGCGTTGGTATGGTTATATATATCCTGTATTCTTTGACTTGGCACATTTTTGCTCTCGCCACTTTACTACCAAGAATTATCTCCATTCAAAGGATATACGTATATTACATCAGTTAAGGCTGAGTCTAGGATGCATCAATTATGTTATATGTTATTTTAACTATACAATTGCTTTACTAGGACTAGTTTATCACCGTAGTTTTCAAATTCTCTCTCCACGCTAATGGTGATGCACTTAATCTAAGCCTCTATCTTTATCTCTAACATTAACCATGTATTAAACTTGCTAGTAAAAAAAATTCATTTTAGAATATATGCGTTACGTACTTCGGTGGCCGCATGATTTAAGGCGTCACTATCACAGTAGACTAGACTTTTGATGACAGGAAGATCGTGGTTTCGAATCTCGGTCGGGTGTACTGAGGGTAATTTTTACGAGATGTTTTCCACTATCACTTCGCGCGATCACTGGTGCACTTACTCTAAATATAGCCTTCCTCATCCCTGCCTCATAAGCGTCTAACCTAAACAGGTGGTATGACGCGCTACTAATATATATATTTACGAGTTGTTATATTTGATTATTTATACAGTGATTTATTGATATCATGTTTTAAACTTAATCAATTTTAGAAACAGGAAGAATAATTATCATTTTTGTGTTAAACATCTTTAATATTATTCTCCCGTTGCCATATAAAATAAACTAGTCTTTTCTTTTTGTTGCCATGGAGAGTAAACATAAGATAATGTTTTTATTATGTCACTTTACTATGTAAATGTGAGATTGTGCGTAAGATTTTTTATTTTTTATTATTTAGCACCGCGTCTTACTACCCGTTCGGGCTACACGCTTTAAGTACTAATTACTCTAATGGATTAGGAATTGGGAAGGTTGAATTAG
>CABEEJ010002217.1:0-37306 GCA_901482245.1 Timema douglasi
GGAAGGTAGACCTCGCGTTAACTTTACGAGCACATTTACGTGAACATTAGCGCTAATCAAACATTGTAAAATCAAAAGTAGTGGTCATTATTGCTTAACCTCATGTTAAGCCCTAACGAATAGAATAACATGACATTGTAAAATTGGGCCTTAGTGTCACTAGTAATATTTTAACATACTCTTTTAAATAATAATGAAAATTGAAATTATTTACATTGTAATAAATACACCTATCTTTTTTTTTTACGTGATCCCCTTCTTTCTAGTCTTCTAAAATAGTCGGATATTTACACTAATAGGTTTAGAGCTATGGAAGGTATAGTTTTTACTAATTGCATCCGAATTCACTTGGAGGGGACCCAACTAGTAAAATCCACCCTTAGTATAACCTAGCCGGGATTCAAACCCTGACCTCCCAATCGCTGGCAGTTCATTAGTCTATTGCGAGCTACGAGCAGGATCGATGTTTATTGATCTAATAACAATATATAAATACCTCAAAAACTTTTTAAAATGCATGTGTAATAAATAAAGTTGTTTGTGAGCTTGTCGCCCTATCCCAATAAGGGGAGGGAAGGGGTGAAGGAAGGCTAAACTAGCCCGCAAATCATGTTATATGAATTGACTGTCACCTTACTGTCTTCTACGAATCCTTTTAAAATTATTTTCTAGCAATGTGTAAAATTGTAAAGCCTTTAAAAACTGTTTAAACCAACAAAATAAAAAACAAATAGTAGCTTAGGAAAGTCTTATTTTAAAGGTTTCCATTTATTTAAAGTTTTTCAAATCGAAAAAATGTGCCTGTAAATCATTATCATCATCAGCCTATGGCCGGGTCAGTTTAATAAAATGATTCCATATTCCTCTACCCTTCCACCTCTATCCATCGTTTAATTTCTTCCATTCTTAACACTTGAAGACTTTCTGTTATCTACTCCTCCCATTACTTTCTTGACCTTCCTTGTTGTCTTTCTCCTACAGACTTCATTTTCAACATTTTCTTGGGCATCTTTTCTTTTTCCATCCTCATTATATGACCATACCATCTCAGTCTTGCTTCCTCTATTATCTCATGTACTCCCTGTACTCTTACTCTTTCCCGGATAACTTCATTCCTAATCTTGTTTCTCCTTGTGACAGCTAACATGATCCTCACAAACATCATTTCCATGGCCTCTACTTTCCTAGTCTCTCTCACATTCAATGTCCATGTTCCTGCTGCATATGTGACAGTGAGTACAACATATGCCCTGTACCACGCTTCCTTACACTTAAAGAGCATTTTTATTCTCCATAGTAGGTATCTTACGTACCTTTAGAACAACTCTCCCTGCTGTCCCCTTCATCATTACATTCTTTCTACTTTCCCCTTTCGCCTCAATCATGCTTCCAAGATATTTTACGCTCTGTACTTTTCTCAGTTCTACTACTCCATTCAACGTTATAGCTTTACTAGGCCTTATCCTCTTCCTTTTCATTTTCGTCACTTCACACTTTGGCATACTAAATTTCATTCCACACTTTTTCACCTCCTCATTCCATTCTTGTAGTTTTTCCAGTATTTCCTATACTTTCTCCCCCCATTCCATAAAGTCATCATCCTCCCCGAGTTTTCTTTCCACTTTGTTCATGACAATTTCCATTGCCATTAAAATAGTAATGGTGAAAGGGAACTTCCCAGCTTCACTCCATTTTTTATTTTGAACCACTCCGTCTTTCTATTCTCCGTCTTAACACAACTCCTGTTATTCTCATACATGCTTTTCACTCTCACTACAACTCTTCTTTCCACTTCTTCCTCCTCAGCCCGGTGGCGTAGTTGGCTAACGCGCTCGTCGTGTTGAAGCTCGACTGCTGAGGACGGGGAGATCGAGGTTCGAATCTCGGTCGGGTGAACTGAGGTTTTTTTTCCCTAAATGGTTTTCCACTCTCCCTCCACGCAAATGCGGGTTCACTTCCTCTAATTCAACCTTCCCAAGTCCTGATCCATTAGAGCAATTAGTACTTAAAGCGTATAACCCGAACGGGTAGTAAGACGTGGTGCTAAATATTATTATTATTATTATTATTATTATTATTATTATTATTATTATTATTAGTCTTCCTCCTCCATCGCTTTTCAAACTTTATTTCTATCCACACTATCATATTCCTTCTCCACATCCATAATAACATCACCAAGTCTGTCCGATATCCATACCTTCTTCTTGTCAATATCTATATTCAACCTTTCTAATCCTCTACCTCATTAATAAAAGTGTGAGGTTAATGAGGATGGGCAGTAAGAAGCGGGGCGTGATAAAAAAAAAAGCTGTATCCAAGAAATCGCTCGTGGAGGACTTCTTACTCATCTTTATAATGTCAAGGGTTGTTTTATTCAAGTTTCAAAGTTTATAATTTGTATGAATGAGAAAGTCGACATCTGGGCCTGTATGCAGGGTGTAATCAGCGTCCATACTGACGGAGATCACGATCAGAGTTCCTGCTTGAAGAATAAAGACCCGCACACATGAACAATATTTCTGTGCTTAATTAAGTACATGTCCATTATTACCATGTTTACGACCAACTATCATAGCAAATGTTAACACAACACGTAGCTATCATAGAAACTTGGGCGCAATTTGGTTGAAGCGTAGGTCACAGTTTTCAGAGAAGTTTAAGTATAAGCGCATTTTTTTTTATCACCGCGTCTTACTACCCGTTCGGGTTGTACGCCTATGCACTAATTAAGCTAATGTGTTAGGGATTGGTTGAATTTAAGAGGAAGTGTGCTCTTATTTGCGTGAAGATAAAGTAAAAAACCATTTAGGAAAAACCACCCTCAGTACACCCGACTGGGATCGAACTCCAATCTCCCCATCTTCGGCAGTCTAATCTATTTCGAGAGAAGCATTTTAGACCATGTGGTCACTAAAGCGGGTATTTAACAAATTGAACAATGATTAACTTATCTTAAAAAAAAGTAAAGTGAAACATCCTTGTTTTTAAAATTAGTTTGATAGAGGTTGTTTTAATTAAATATATTTTATAAATATGTTCGCAATTTCAACTATACGTTTGACTGTTCCAATATATATGTACCTTTTTTTTTTAACACTAGTTACTAACGAAACCTGGGTGAAGACAAAGACCATATGAATGCGCGTCGTAGATTTCGTAGTGGCTATTTCGTGATAGTCGTCATAATTATTTCATTACAAGTTTATCTCCTAAATTAAGTACCAAATCATCGCCCCATAAAAAGTGGCATGCAATGCATTTTGAGCTACGAGCCTCTTCACAAAAGCATTCTTTTTTAAAAATTAACTCTTTCACGAGACGGGGTAAATGCCGCGGCGGCCATTCGAGGAGTCGACTGGTCACTCATTACAGGAACAACCACAGCAAGAAGTGTAAGAGAGGTGTGTAATAACCAAGAATCCTGCGGGTCTGAAAAGGGCGTATCGGCCCCGACAATCTCGGGTGTCGATACGGCTCTTCACACACACACTTCAGTTCGTGCCGTACTTAAGAACGGCCGCGTGAGGGTTAGGTAGATGATTGTGATAACGGCTGATGATACATATTATCGTGTGTGTTGGAACATATCACGTACGTCCTGCCGTGGAGGAAAATGGAGGAGACCTAGCGAACGCACGTGCAGACTTGCGCAAAGCGTTAGATAATAATATTCTAATTTAATACGAGTTTTAAAATGAGTTCATTATGACCCATACACATCTTTTACGATCTCTCCTAAGGCACAAAAACAAATGTTCTTATAAAAGAAATGTACAACATCTTTGCTACATAAATAAGGATCTATATTACATGTGTTACACTATTTTATCAGTTAATAAATTGATTTGCGTATACAAAAACAAAAACACCTTTCACTATTATTGTTAATATTATTTTTACCACTTTTAACTCGTGTGGGATATCCGCATATAACTACGCTAGTGGACCAGGAGCTATAAATATATAATTTAGAGGAAATATATCCGCATTTGCGTGTAGGTCGAATGAGAAACTAATCATGAAAATAAGCACAGGAGCCGAGACTCGAACTTCACCTTTTCCGTCTCCAGAAAACCTGACCAGATAAGGCTGATGCCTTTCCCGTGATATCTTAGAAGTGGATATTATAATAATGTGTATCCATAAGTACAACCCGAACAGGTACCAAGACGCAGCGAAAAAAATTATAGCATCTCACCTATACATGCGTTTGTACTTAGATGATTGTTGAAAAATCTGATTTATATTAAAATTACAAGTTTCTCGTGATTTCTAGTTTGTTAATATTTTATACGGTACTTTGTCGTTCACACAGTACTATAGCTCATATTATGTATTCAGTTTAGCTGAATTAAGTACGAAACCATTGCCAGTGTACGAATATTACAATAAAAATGTGATATTTCAGATGTATATTCATGTATACTCCTTTAATCTGTAGTGTGTTCAATTTGCTACGGTATTATATGCTACCATAAATATATATTTGTATAATCTTGTATATTGTATGGTTGATACGAGTGTCTGCATGCAGAAATGTATTTTAAAATATTTCTGCAGGCTGCACGATTATTATGAGAGCTTGCAGGCAGAGATGTATTGGTATCATATGCCTGCAGACTGTACGGCTGTTACGAAAGCCTGCAGGGGGGCTGCACGACTCGTGCCCTGCAGGATCTCACCGGAGGGATTGTCCAAAGTTTCGGTCTGAGCAACCAAGACCGATACCTCACCTTCCAGGTACTCAACAGCGCCGTGCCTAGGTCCAGCCTCCTCATCTCAAGCATCAACCAGGTCAGTGGCCGAGAGATCCACGTCGTTAACTCTGATCGTTGGCCTAATAACTATGGGGGTCTGCAGGGGGTCATTGTACATAGGGGCTTGAGGAGCGATGAGATGGGTTGTAGACGACCAAAAATACTGATTATTTAGGAAGCCGTTTGTTATTTCAAAATATAACTCACGCCAAAATGGATTTAAAGGTTTCAACGTGTCCTTAGAGTACTCTAAACATTACCTTTTAAGTTAAATATACATAAAGGTAAAATTATCTTATTTTTTAAGGATGTTTGATGCCAAATGTATCAGTTCTTAGATTAAAGTAAATAGAAACAAAGATCTATCCTTCCTCAAAGATAAATACATGTTTTTAACAAGGTCACAACAGATTATTCTAAGAGGATGGAGGATTGTTTTAATGGTTTTAAAACAGCATATTTTCCATTCCGCAGTGTGAAAATATTTCCATCTAAGTAGACACAACAAGAAGGGTTTGTAGTCGATAATTACCATGGGCTCTTTGACCTAGAGCCTAGACTAGGTATCTAAGCCAAGAATAAGGAGGTTAAAGTTGTGAGTAGGTGTGCTATCATTTGCCTGGATAAAAGATGGAAAATCACTCTAAGTGTAGAGGAAATTCACCACGCTAGTTTACTTGGACGACTGCTAAAACATTTACTAGAAATAGTCCCTAATGTATCCCTACACCTACAGTTGGCATATGTCACGTTGGATAACTGTAATGAAAACAGATGGGAATGTGAATGTGATAGTTTAACACAATAATTTAGGCCAATAATATTTATATTTATTTGAGGTCGGGCACAAAACTTGTTTATTGTTTTATTCCACTTAAAAAATTATTATTCACAACACTTTCACAAAAGCTCCAACAAATACAGCTTCAAAATGGCGACCGACGAACTCAAACTATGTGATTGATCATGATGCAAACAAGTTCCTTACAATGGTACACCCACGTAGTTGATGAAAATATTTTATCCAGTTAAATATTTTGAACATTTCGATAACATTCCAAAACGAAGAACAAGTACTTTTAATTGTGTTTAAAATATTATTTCGGATAGGATAAAAAGAAATTATTAAAAGTAATGGG
Organism: Timema douglasi; assembly: GCA_901482245.1. Classification (NCBI taxonomy): domain Eukaryota; kingdom Metazoa; phylum Arthropoda; class Insecta; order Phasmatodea; family Timematidae; genus Timema; species Timema douglasi. Next base: position 5,900 of record CABEEJ010002217.1, read on the forward strand.
AGTGGAATAATGTGAGAAAAATTTAGTTTACGCTATCTTAAATGTAAAATATAACACGTAATAGTTTTTTTTAAAACTTCATTTATAACAAAACAGTAATCTTTTATGAGTGTTGGCAACCCAAAACCTAAACATATGGTTTTTCACCTGTCATTCAGGTAAAAATCTATGGTGAACAGACTCTACCCGACCTGGATTGTATCCCCCACTTCCTAAATCAGATTGAGGAGCACGAACTAAACTGATCTCTATTAGTTTTATTGTGATTACTAAAATAAATGGTTGGATTTGTTTTTACACGTTCTAGTAAAATACGCGTTAATAATATAAATTAGAGGTGGCTCGGTAAAATATACGGAAGGTTTTTTCCCTAAGTGGTTTTCCACTCTCCCTCCTCACAAATGCGGGTACACTTCATCTAAACATAACGTTCCTAATCCTAAACCCTATTAGGTAATTAGTATATAAGCGTTTAGTCCGAACGGGTAGTAAAACACATTGATAAAAAACGGTACACAAAAAGCATTAAAAAACAAATTTGAGCCCTTATAACACATCAACTGTAATGATTTAAATTATTGAATCATATTTAAAGCTTATTAAACACTTGTTAAAATTTTGCAATAAGTTTTTTATGGTAGAATGAATTACCTTAACCTAACATCCTAGGAGAAGGACAACAAACGTCAGTTGCGACTAAGGAACGGACTCATCACGCAGCACGCTTACAGCGTGACTGGCTTAGCCCGCGTGAGGGGTCCTCTAGGAGAGACGCCACTGGTGCGCCTGCGCAACCCTTGGGGACGTGGCGAGTGGACGGGGCCTTGGAGCGAGCGTAGTTGGGAATGGGATGGCCTGTCCGAGAGAGACAAGGAACTACTCAGCGTCCGAGTTAGGAACGACGGAGAGTTCTGGTAGGTATGATCTAGGTTAAAGGAACAAGAGGAAGAGTTGTCATTAGCCCCACTTCCCTATAGAAGGATAGAAGGGTAGTAGATCTAGTGTGTGTTGGAGCGTGTGAAGTTTAGAAGCGTTCAAGCTCAAATCTCCTTCGCTTCAACTTCGGCACCCACAATAACCCTCGCAACTTTAAAACATTTCAAAGGCAACATCAACATGTCTTAATAAACATGGTGACGTCACATGCTCTCAGCTCTTTGGTCCCTGCAATTTCAAAGCACTTCTAGTTCTCAATGTGACGTCACAACTGGATTGTTGCTACCATAACTAGTGTCTAAAGTGGTACCATGTGTGCTTACAGGATGTCGTTTGAGGACTTCGCCCGCCATTTCACCCACCTGGACCTTGTCCACATCGGCCCTGATGACTGGATGGTAGAGCCTGCTCTGCACTCGAAGCAGCCATGGAGGGCAGTGCTGGCCAGAAGAAGGTGGCGCAGTGGGTACAACGCTGGCGGCGGCCCAGGCTACACCGGTAATTCCCTGACAGGCTTGGAGGCCAAGGGGAGCCTAGAACTGTATCTTTGTTTGAAGCTAATCTTGTGGCAACTGCTGCATTATATGTGTGACGCCCAGTTGAGCGGGAATGTATAATGCACGCTATAACTTTCCAATCCGACTCGACAAGGCGGATGGTAGTCTGATATTCCATTTTTAAAATTAATTTCTTATTTTATTTCTCTCGCCTCACCTCACGTCTTACAAACCTTCCAAGATAGCCTCATATTTACTCTAATACATTAGGAAGGTAGAGTTTAGTGGGGATATACCCACATTTTTGTAGAGAGAAAAACTATTTAAGGAAATAATCTACAGTTCAGCTGAGCGGAGATTGAATCCTGATCTTCTTGTGATAGTCAATCCAGTCCATTATGAGATTAATGCCTTAGATAATGTGACCACTGATGTGGGTCATATGACTGTATTAAAGAACGAAAGTAAAATTAGAGGAAATGTGTCCACCTTTGCGTGGAGAGATAGTGGGAAACCATACAAGGAAAAACACCTCAGGTTTGTGTTTGAAACTAGATCAGGACCTAAAAACAGAGGCTTATATCGAGTATTTTGATGAGTCATATTTAGATGAAAAAGTAACACATGATCTGATGTTTGTAGCATATATCACAACAAATTCATACAAATTATTAATGTAATTTATGGCTCAATGAGCATACATTAATTTTGTATTAATAATGAGTTGAAAAGATGCATTTTAATTTTAGTTAAATTTAGCATTAACTAACACTTGAGAATGGTGGATTCAGATCCCTGGGGATCCTCCCTTAAGCAACTTGATTACTTACACTCCGTTCAGCCTAACGGCAGCAGCCTTACCTTGCCTTGTTAAATTATAGCTCTATCTTAGAAGCTACACCCTTGATAAATTTCTGGAGGGAGCCTTATTCCAAATTACAAAATGTGTCTTATGATTGTTTTAGAGACCACAGCCACTAACCCCCAGTTCCACATCCAGATCCCTCGAGCCTCCAGCAACAAGTGTCATGTAGTGGTGTCAGTCACCCAATACTACGAAACTCACCCAGTGGAGACCAAGAAGAAGAAGGCGCTCTACGCCATTGGTTTTGCAGTCTATGAGATCCCTCATAGCATGGCCAGAGTTACACCACACTTCGTCATTGACCAGGTGTGAAAATGGACCATCTCTCCTCTAGAGATTTAGTTCCTTACCCGAATGAAACAGATTGAGGGTTATTATATTTCTTTAATTCTCATCTATATACTCAACACTCATGCCTAGAACATTACAAAGTTTGTTACTGAATGAGGGACTATCTTCCCATTTTCTCCAAACTATTGCTGATCCTCGGTTCCTGAAAGGTATTGGTACGTAGATTGAGGGTAATCTTACCATTTAGTCAAAAATTGTGCTAATCCCAGAACTATAACAAGTTTTGTTACTCATTGTGAGGCTATTAAAATCTTTTAGATATATTAAAACGTGTTTGAACGAAACTAGGGGTAACATGCTTATGGAAAGTAAAATAATTGAAATATTTAAACTCACAACGGTCTCAAACACGTTCTTATCCCCTCTACTATTTAACTTTGTACTTGAATATGGAGCTAGGTCCTTGAAAGAGTATGCTGGGGGTCTAACTTTAAATGGTATGATTCAAATTGTTGACTTAAATGATGATGTACATTTGCTGGGTAACAATGCGGTGATAGTTAAAAAATGATTGTAGAATTTTTGTTTAAAAACGTTAATGAATTGTATCTAAAAGTGAATATGAATATAAACCAATTAGGCTTAAATTCCTGTCTGTCAAACCCTGTATTACAATTTTTTTTTAAATAAGTTTACAAATTTAAATACTTGGGGACTGTACAAAGGATGAACAAACAGGAGAGTGCAGGAAGTTACATAATGATGAACTTGATGGTTGGCATCCATCCCCAAACATATTAAGATTAACCAATATCAGATTAGGAATTGGAAGGAGATGTCTTATTATAGGGCTGGATGGCGAGCTTATGTTCTTGCAGCCATGGCTTTTCTAGCTCCTTAAAGCCAGAGATTAATTTAACATGGGACTACTATTCTCAAATATACTTCAACTTTGTTTGCATTGACATGTACCACTGTGATACAATTGTTTAATAAAGTTTAGTGCACTGTTTTGGTGTTAATCAGTTTGTAAGTCATGTTATGAATAGAGAGAGATTTGAGATGGAAAATGTTCCACCTTGGAAAACTTTAAACTATTTTATACTATTTTTTTTTCTGGAAATAAAGTAATCTATTTAAATATAACAAATGCAATCAAGATATCCCAAGTTTTAAAGTTTCTACTTAATTTTAATTTCTCGTAAGTGCATTAACACTAAAAATATTTTGAGTGAATAAGTTCAAATAAAGAGATAACGGTGATTACAGTTCTTTTCTCACACTCATTTATCGACCATGACAATCTGTGACTGCTTTTGTCAACAACCTCAAGTCTGCTGTAGACCAGTTTTATAAATACTTAAATATTGTAATCATAGTATTTACGAATACATTCCCTGAGATATAATTATCTGAAAATTTTACTGGACGATTTTAATCGCTAATGTTCATTATTGGTTTGAATTTAACATCTGCTAAAAAACTCACCCCTCCTGTCTTGTCACTCAATCCACTATTTGATGGCTTTATATTTAATGTAATATTTAATGTAGGTGCCATCTCTCTCAAACCAGCCTTTTCACCTTCTTAATAGACCACAAGCCACCAAAAGATTAAATTTTCATCTCTAATGATGAACGTAATATAAAGTTTATGTTAAATCTAGTTGGATATTATTAGCAATTTTATCATTGAATTAATAATGTTAATATATTTATCTTTAACTGTAGCATGATTTTAAACTACAGTATTTTGATTTTACTGAAATTTAAATGTGATTAAGGTTTGGATGCCATTTATTTAAATATAAAGGATATAATTTATTTTTTAGACTGATTATTTTTTTCAGCAAGATTATAACAACATTATTTATCTCCAAACCAATCTCAAAATGTGCAAAAATGTTTCCAAAGCTGTGAACACGTAGCTTTGCTTGTCCCTACAGAAACCTTTGGATGTGACAAACCACTCCGTGGCCCGTGAGGTGGTCACTTTCTTCACCCTTCCTCCCGGGGACTACATAGTGCTACCCCAGACCAATGTTCCAAACTGTGACGGCAAGTTCCTGCTTAGGATATTGACGGACGAGCAGAGTAACATCTGGTAGGTTAGCAGCACCTCTTGTGACACTAAAATATAGCTGATAACATACACCAATATAATTAAATACTTTATTTTACACTTTAATTTGAATATTATGTAGAATAATTGGTTTTTAGATGTAATAAAGTTAATAATGTAACTTAACAAAATTGTAAATAATCCCCACTTATGGAATCCTAATATAAGAGGGCCATAGAAGGGATTTTTTCAAAACAAGGATTGTAAAAAATTATTAAAAATAAAATATGATACGGTATAGTAAATTTTTATTTAAAGAATATTGAAGTATTCATACATGAAGCTAATGCCCTAGGATCCGCTTAAATAGAGGGTTTCATGTGTCTCAGGCAAGACTTAAAGATTGCGCTCCACTTGTATTCTACTTAATATAAATGAACCACATTTTCTTTGTGAAGTAAAATGATTAATAGGAGCAAAACACAGATAAAAAAAAGTGGTAAATAAATAAAAAATAAAGTGTTGACAACCTCCTTCACTCCCGTTCAAAATTGTGTGCAAAAATAGTAACCCTTCTTCCCTTCCTTTTCTCTTCATATTTTTGAAAGCTTTTAGTTGTATGTAAAAAAGATTTGTTGTATTATAAATGTGATTATGTTGTCGATCCATCTTTATTTTAAAATATATTCTTGATATTAGATAAAATATCTATGTCATTTCTTTATTTAGAAATAACTTTTAGATTATTTATTTGAATATTAATATTTTGAACCCTAAAACATTTTTTGTTGTTGGAATGCATCACTAGGATATTTGCATCGAGGTGACCACCTGGGTTAGCCTAATTGACGAACCGTACCTGTTTCTAATAAATACAATACAATATTTGAAAATTATTGGGGATTTATTGCTCTTAAAAATCTAGTAGAACACACAATCTTTATATGACTACATCTTTTCCTTCCCGCTTTCCCTGTCACAGACCACTTCATCAGGCAGAGGATAATCATTTTGGAAAACCACCTCTTGTTACTTAATGTTCTTTGTTGGAATGTATGATTTACTCTCCAATGTTTATTTAATTTTCTTGTTTTAGTTGGAGTACATTTGTTTGTGTAAATATTATGTGTTCTAAATTTTAAAGAGTCAGTGAACCTTCACAAAGATAAGCTAGTATCTAGTTATTTTGATTCTCTATCATTTCCAATGACTTAAATAAGGACTTTATTTTTTATTTGTAAAAATACTCTAAACATCACAATATTTAGAGATTTTTCACTCGTTTTCTTTCCAGGGAGGTGAATGAAGACAACATGGTGTTTCGAAATATCACTTCCGAGTTCCTTGAAGAAGCTCCTTTGCTGGTAATCATCTACAGCATATATCTTTACTTAGGTTAAGTGAAGCTATTGAGGAAGGAAGAGGGGTAAGGTTGAGATCACATATTATTAAGACATGTGCATGGGCCAGGGCTATATCGTTCATACTTCTGGGTACAGCTATTTTTATGAGTTTAACTAGCACTTTAAATATTGAAACAATCCCCATTGATATCAATTATTAGGGCCTACTCTCCCTGGTGAGTTATTAAACAATTTGTATCATTATTTTTTAGCTAAATCTTACTAACTGTCTGGAATATCCTAATAATAAGCAAATAATTTAGGTAGGAGGAAAATCCTAATTAGAGGAAATGTAGTCTAACCAAATTTTTTTATCCCTGACTTCCTTATCTTCTAAAAGTACATTAAGTAGTTAATGAATGCCCTCAAAGTTGTGTAATACTTTCAAGAAAAGCCAAAATAACTTAACATTAAATGGTTTTAAATTCTAATTACACTAGCGGCAATCCTCAACTTTGTACAACAACATCAACTGTTTCCAGCCTGTGGCCGGGTCAGTATAGTAAAATGCCTCCATCTTCCTCTATCCTTCCACCATTCTTCCTCCTTTAATTTCTTCTATTCTTCTCCTCTTACTAGAACACTTTCTGTTATCTGCTCCTCCCATCTCTTTCTTGACCTCCCTTGCCTGTTTTTCCTACATACTTCATTTCCAACACTTTCTTCAGCATCCTTTCTTTTTTTCATCCTCATTACATGCCCATATCATCTCGGTCTTGCTTCCTCTACTATCTCATGTAGGCCTACTCCCTGTACCCCTCTAAATGAGATGTTGTGTTTGTTTCCAGCCTGATGGTAAATCCCTGGTGTCCAAACTACTGCTCAAGTACCCCCCGGAGGTCGATGCCGGGCAACTGCAGAAAATACTCAAAGCCCATTGGAAATGTAATTATATATATCGTCATATTATTTCAGTTAAAGAAATCATTGAACTGTTTTTTTAAACGTATTAATATTTGAATCATTTATGGTTTAATCTCATAATTATACATGAATAAAAATGTTTACAGAGTGCACCTGCATCAGGAGGATGAGAAAACCATCCTAAATGCACCTTGTTGAGATTAAAACCTTGATCTCACCATTAACTTGGTTTATTACGAGCCTTAGGTTTCAAACTGCATGACCACCAAGGAAATTTATAGCTATCACGGAGATGTCTGGGGGCTTAGTAATTGATCAGAGAAGCTGTAATATTTTGTAGGGATGTGGCATCGAAAGAAAAGTATCAATACTGTACTCATTAAAAGTTGATATCCGAAGAAGAATATTGATACCGTATTAATATCGAAAGAAACTTATTGATAACAATAAGTATCAGTATTGAGCAGCACATAAACTTTTCTGCTTCGTTTGCTTGGGGTACCCTTGAGTTCATTAAGCTCCACAAAAACTTATTTTGTTTAGTTTGTAATGACCGTGCTCATTGATAAAGGAAGGGGTAATAGACTGGTTGCCACTTGCTACGTAGCCCTGTCAGGCATCAGGATGTTGTGATAACAAAGATGAAAGAACAGCTATGAATTATGAACAGTTAAAGAGATTGAATCATATAGTTGCTTGTTGCTTGTCATGCAGAAAATGAGTGAGAATTGAGGAATTGTGTCAGTTGTTCTTCCTCCACAGTAGACCATAGTAAACATTTTATCCCAGCATGAGTGAAGATAGTAAAAAATAACATAAAAAATGTTTCTTTTGATACCAATCCAATATCAAAGTTTAAGTACTATTATCAGTAAAAGTATTGAGTTAAAAATTTTGTATTGAAAGGAAAATATTGATATTAGTAAAGTATCAATATTTTTTTTAACATCCCTAATATTTGGCTCTTTAGTGAATAGAACTGTCCCTCATCACTTCTTACCCACTCATTGAAATTAATTTTGGCTAGGTCTGTTTACGTTTGGAGTGTGCAGTCTAAAATAGTTATTTAAAGGAGATCGAGTTAATTAAATATACCTATAGCCTAAATTATCAGAAATCATATAGAATTGAAAGATATGAGTCTAGCTTACGAGGGTCTAATTTATGAGGGTGCACTACATTCATCCTCTGCCTAATGAAGCTGTCAATGACAGTCAAAATATTAAGAATAAGTTGTTTTTGTGTAAAGATTTATCTGTCCTATTAGTTCAAGACCAATGATCCCCACCCAAGTAAGCTGGGTTTTTATCCTTTCAATTTCTGACTAAAAGTATATATATTTTCTTATGTATTAATAAAATGAAGAGTTAGTTAATCTATCATGAGCTTTGCGTGGTATCTATCGCATGCAGAGGTTTGAAATATGTGTGCACCTCAAAGCAGGATCTCAAACTCAGATTGAAACAAAATGGCCATGAGCAATGCAGGGATTAAATGCACTAGCCTCAAGATTACCTTCCACATACATTCCTTAAACTAAAAACATTTATCCCGGGCAACGCCGAATACTTCAACTAGTTTTATATAAAGTTGACAAATAAGCGTGTCTGACTAGTCAAAGTGTTGCATCAGCCATTGTGAGTTGCAGGTTACCTGTCTGATAAGCCCAGTCTGGAGCTTTGCAAGAGCCTCATCATGCTCAGAGACTACAACATCAGCGGCAGGATCAACCTCATGGACATTCCTGTCCTTATGCACATGCTGCACTTCTGGAGGGTAACTACTCTCTGTTCTAATAACACTGACTTATCTGATTACCAAACCCTTCCTTTACCTCTGACAAGACATCTTGTGAATTTGAGGAATGCCAGGTCTCCACCGTGGTTCGGATTCCACGTTAAACTGTAGGTCCTTCATTTCATCTCACATTCACCCTACCATTGCACATTAGCGTAAGTGCGTATAGCCCGAACGGGTAGTAAGACGCGGTGCTAATAATAATAATAATAATAATAACACTGACTTGTCTCATCATCCACAGTTACACATGCTGCACTTCTGGAGGGTAACTACTCTCTGTTTTAAGAACATCATCTATGTCTCCTCACAATAGTGTTGAAATTACAAGGAAGCATTGGTATGAACTAATAATAATAGCGTGTCTGGGCTACATCAATCTGTAACTTTGTTTGCGGAAAGGACACCTTAGCTCAGTCGGTAGTGTGTCTGCCTACTGAGCTAAGGATCTCGGATTCAATTCTCGGCATGGCCAAAAGTTTTTACCATTGGTGAAATGTGGCTTTACCCTTTCACAGTGATGAATTAACAACCGGGACTGGATGTTGTGTCTGTTCTAGTCTTAAGCTAGATTATAAGACATATGAAGCTACAGCTGGCCTAGCCAGCTGGTAGTGGAAAATATATGGCTTGAATAAAAAGTGATCCAGGCCACAGGCTGGAAACAGTAATGGATGTAATGTAAAGTTTGCAGAAAGATTATCCAGTACAAATGTACTGTTGCCCTAGGGACGCCCAAATGTACTAATCAAACATCCTTTCCATAAAGGCTCTCTCCATCTACCAATGAGATGAGAGATTGATGATATTAAATATGATTGTGTGAAGCCAATGAAGTTTTTAACTTAACTTTATTCTAACTAACCAAACTTTGGTGACCATGGAGATTATTCCCCTTTCGGGAAAAATTCCCCTGTACCAGCCACGAATGGAACTCTAAACCTCTAGATAGCAACCAGGAACTTTTGACCACTATACCACTAGGACAATTAGTATGGACTAATGTTGATAGGGTTTTCTATTTTGTGAAATAATTTGTGCTAATAAAATAAAGTTCAAACTGTACAATATATTTAAATGTTTTATTTTTCTGAGAGCCTGTACACCAAATGGCTTGTATTTATTTGCCACATACTTGAAAGTTATATCCACGAAAGGCCTTTTCATTGTTTTACTAACATAAGTCACATCACCACACATGCCGGATGGACATTTTTCCCAGTTAAATAAAACCTAGCCAATTTATGTTTCACTATTTATCACAACTTCTCTATCTATCTCTCTAAATAAGTATTTATTTTTGAAGTTTAACAAATAATTTTGAACAAATATTAACTCTTTAAGAATTTTAAACCTATTGAGGTACATTTTGTTATTAAATGTAAAATTGTACATCAGAGCAGAATAGGAACAAATAAAAGGAACAAACACATTAAATGGCTTTTGTAATGAACATAGCTCACACTTAACAACAACTTTAAAACTGACTTAAGGCCAATTCACACAGAACGCTGAGCTAAGCTATGCCTTGCTACACCAGGTTATGTTTTTTCAGATTGCTGGCCAGGCAATTTTTCCATCTCCCATCTTGAGCCATCTTACTTTGCGCATGCCCATAACGCAACTTGGGCTCCATGTTGAACAGACGCAGTGCTGGTTTGGTGAAAATAACTAAAAGAAGTGTTGAAGTTTAGTTTTCAGTTTGTTTCGCATGTATTTAAATAATATTCTATTTAGGTTTTAGATTTAATAAATGTGTTTATATTAAAATGGAAGCATTAGTTGAATAAGTAAAATCTCCACCTCCTAAATTTTCTTCATCTTTCAAAACAGCTGTTGACAGTAGCATATTTTCTTCTTCAGTACTATCATCTGAACTCAAACAAGACATTTTGGAGAACGCCATCATAACTAAACTTCACTGGAGCAGACGAGAAAGAAACAACACTGAATTCGGGAGAGAAACGAAGGACCATGGCTTAGCTTAGCTTAGGAATGAGTGGGAAACCAAATTTACAAAGTCTTAGCAGAGGACATCACAGTATAGCTTAGCCTAGCATTCTGTGTGTATCAGCCTTTACTCAGGACATACTCGCTTTGGTGGCCCGATTACAGATTTCCCAATGGATTGCCAAATATATGTCTCAATACACCCTTTACCAGGCTGTAACAATCATCATCATCACCAATCCTGTTAGTAACAAGTATGACTTTAAAAGGTGTAAACACCTTTGTTTTCCTTTAATTATGAATATCTAAGAACATACAGCAAAAAGAAAATCATGAGTATTTTATCATATTTATTTAAAGAAACAATTAAAAATACCTCCTTGATAACTGTGACAATTTATTTAAATCCAGCAAACACTTTTTTTTCTTGACTGTTCAAAGATTGAGTCCAATACCCCTATTATATGGTTTTCATATTCCTAAGGGGTTTGGATAATGGGACCAATGCTGCCCCTCACCCCCCCGTTCTCCGAGAGTCTGTTTGAATGTTTATTTTAACAATTACAATAAATTAAAAACCAGAAGGAATTAATGTTTTATTTAACAAGATTATTCTTTGAAAAACCAACATTGTAAATTACATTGCCATCCGCCAGCTGGCCTAGACACAGGATATTAAGCCTAAACCCTTGACCGCGATTTATAAAGAATAAACTAGATACTTCATTACTTCATTCATTGTCACTAAAGTTTTACTTTTTTAAAAAAACTAGTATGTGGTCCCAGCACACATGGAGTACCCATGATGGGCACATATATGTATGTACACCTGTGGTTAAGAACTCCTTACGCAAGGCACCACTCTGGCAATAGACCATATTGCTAATGACGTGGATATCAGGGTTCCAATCCTAGTCAGGTGGGATAAGGGTGGTTTTTCCGAAATTGCTTTCAACTCTCTGTGCAAATGTGAGTACACTTCCTCTAAATTTAACCTATTTTATCCCCAACACATTAGCGTAAATAGTGAAAATGTGTATAATTCAAACTAGTAATACAATGCTAAAACAATATGAACGAATACACTTAATTGTAATATGTATCAGTGATTTTAGAAACCTACTAACTTGTTATAAGAACAAACATTCATACAAGCATATCTAATTATTTTAGGTACATACCCATGTTGTAGAGAGAAGTTAGTATATTTGACTACAGGTCTAGGGTACTCTGGTTCCATTCCAGGTGGAGACCTACTAGCTAACATAATTATTGACAGCAACATTTTGTGGCTAATGTTTCTACTATTTCTAGGTTAGTTTGCAAGTTGTATTCTAATTTAAAATTGTTCTTGAATATTGCATGATAAATGTCTTGAATACGCCCCCCCCCCCCACACTATCCTCCCCCTCCCCATAAAAATAACAGTTAATCTCCAACTGATTGCCATGTCGTGTTCCAGATAGCATTCCAGAAGTTTGACCGAGTAGGTCACGGTACCAAGACAAGCAGTTACAACCTCCGGGCCTTGTTGTGGGAAGCCGGGAGCACAGCTAGTAACAAGGTGTTGGAGTGTCTGGTTCTCAGGTTCTCCAAGAGTAAGATCCTCACTTCAGAGTGCTTCGTCATGGCAATGGTGCGCCTGCATCTGGCACATGGTAGGTTTACTGAATACTTATTCAAGTCTTGTGAGATCCTGATAGAAATGTTTATTGGTACCTCTTTAAGACTCATGATAGCTTGATAATATCCGACCAAACAAAAATAAAGTTTATTAACTCTTAAAGAAAATTTGTCTTCACCACTCAATCCCATTGCATGGATAAATATTTATTTATCATTGTGCTATAATTTTATATAGTGTGGTGGTTTATTTGTTAATTTTTGAGATAAAAATATATTTTCATTATTACAATAAATGTTTAAGCACTAAACATTTGTGTGTGGAAGTACACAACTTTAACAAGCAATGGTGATATTAAATTGGAAATCAGGAAAATAATAGTCGGGGAAATGCACACTATTATTCGGTCAGTAAGTTGTTAACATATCTCCTGTTATCTTTAAATTTAAAACTAATAATATACAAAACAATAGTTACACCAGTTTCTCTTTATGACTGTTAAATAAGGTTGCTTTCCTCTTACATTACGAAGAATTTAGGGTGTTCAAAAACAAAGAACTTAGGAGAAAGTATCATGTTCAAAATGAAAAAAAGATATTGGCGTAAGGAGGATGCTACACATGTATTAGTTACATACATTGTACTCATTACCAGACATTGCTAGGGTAATCAAATCTCATAGGTCACGGTGGGTAAGACATGCAGCCCAAATGGAACAGTTGCAACTCGTCATTGAGTGCACAGGTGAAACTGCACCACTTTTAATTTCATACAAAAAAATATTTAATATTATTTAATTTAAATAAAAACACTTCATAATAAATTAATATTATTAGATTTATTGTATTTCTTGCAGTATATTGTGGTATGATTTCATTATTTCAACTATATGCTTGCGAGTATAATTTACTTTATCATTCCACTTGTGAGCTTGACTGCTAGTGTTCTTTCTCACAAGTTTTGTGCTTCAATAAGTAGGTGCATGCAAACAGGTTAGCATACGCATTGGCAAAAGGAGATATTGATGACATCATTAGCAAGTTTTAAAAAGTCCCTTTAACAACTCTCTAGCAAATTTGGTGATTCATTTTAGAATTATGAGTTTAATAAAAGCAAAGCTACCAACTAATAAGCCTTTTTAGCGTGTAATTCTTTTTAAGTTCTCACTAAAGGATCTATGATAAAACATGAGTTTAGGTAAAAAGTTGTTATTTAGTTTGTAATTGTTTTTATGAAGCTTTTCTTTCCAACAAAATAAACTGTGCAAAACATTTTATCAAAAACCTTTTCATACAACACCAAAGTAATGGAGAGATTTGCACAGTCTAAATAAATAAGAATGCAGCTTTTATTTAAATTTTAAAACATATTAGTATTTTGCAATAATCGAATCCGCACACAAAAAATATTATTTTAGCTTGCGTGTTTTGTAAATAATCTTTTACTTATGTTATTTTGTTAGTATGGTACTTTAAGATATTTAATTGTTTGGGTCTGTTTTTGTTAAGTTACAAAGTATAGGATTATAATAATATGAACTGATGTAAAATAAGCCTTAGTAAAATGATAGGCAAACATAATTGTTTAAAGAGTATCTATATCAGTCTATAATATTGGGATTTGTGCACCCCCTGTTTATTTGTTCACCAGCCACCACTGGAATAGAAGACACTAAAACCCCACTAAAGTTATTGACGGGCAAACCAAATGGGGAGAGACTAGTGGGGAAACTTATATGCTGATGGGAGGTTAACATTAGAATGAACCTGAGAGAGATAGGGTGGAATGAGGTGGACTGGATGGAAATAGCTCAAGATAGGGATAGGTGGCGTGCTTTGTAAGTGCGGCAATGAGCTTTCGAGTTCCTAATACTATGGAGTAATTAAGTACACAATTACAATAAATGCATTTTATTAATTTCAATGTTTCAGAGCGATATCATAGCTTGGACACCAAAATGAAAGGAAACCCAATATCACTTGAGGAGGTGAGGCATCATATATTACATATCTATCACAATTTGAGAAACAGCAAAGAGTCAGATTCTCCCAAAATATGGTTGAGAGTGGATAACAATTTTTTTATTTTTTTTTTGCTATTGAACTTTACAACATAACATTTTGTTTTTTGTTCGTAAAATTAATACCGTTTTATAAAAGGCTCTTTGACATATTTTTAATTTTGAACTATATAATATTTTACAGATAATAAGTTACTGTAAATTTTGGTTAGCTCTAAAGGAATACCTGTGGTTTGGGATTCGACTCTCGATCAGGTGTACTGTTTTTTTTTTTATGAATGATTCCCCAATCCCTTCACAACCAATGTGGTTACACTTTCTAATTTCTTTAAATTATAGTTTCCTCATCCCTACCCCATTGGTATTGCTATGATCGGTCGCCAGTTCATAGAGGATGGGAGCACACAAACATTTTAAATAATTCAAGAGAAGTTTTCTGTTTTATAACTAACTAATTTAATGACATGGAATATAACAGATACAATTATTTACAAAATATCATAGTAGGAACACAATAACTGTCTATGGTTTAACTACCCTAACTCTACTATATCCTTGGACCATGTTCTTAAGCTTGACAACATCCTCTGATGAAATACCAGGCACAACTGTCAGGCTAGTCAGTCAGTTTGTCCTTGGATGAGCTCCGAGTCATGAACTGGCCATTCATTCCTAGCTGGAATTTACATGGTCAGTACAAAGGCCATTGTTTCAAGACTAGGAATGTAATCAAAAGTCATGTAAATGTCCTAAGCTGCAACTATCCTTAGTTTCAACTATGCATTTCTGTAGCAGCACATTCTTAATTTTGAGTGTACACTCTGTTCAACATGTTGGTCCCTTTTTGGCTCCCAACAGAATATACAGATAGTACAGACTGGTAGTAAGAAATGGTACTCTGAAAAGCCAACTAAGCTTTCTCTTTGGGGGATAAGAAAATTAACAAACAATCTATTTAGTATTGATAATAGTCTTAAAACCAATTTATTAACAAAGTAAAAGAAAGTCACTGTATTGTTTGTTAACTAATCTCCACCTCATATAAAAGCAAACCCCATGTGGCCATCTTTTATTTGTTCCCATCAGGGGTGGTTTGTAGCTCGTTACCATGGACTAGTTCCACTTAACGGGACTGCACTAATAACTGCTACCATTTTACATCCATTAATTTTCCCTACCTGTGGCCTGGGCCAAATTTTTATTCAAGACACATATTTTCCACTACCGGCTTGCTTGGTCTGTCATAGCTTCATATGCCTTATAATCTAACATAAGACTAGGACAGGCACAACATCCAGTCCCCAGCCATTAATTCATCACTGTGAAAGGGTATACCCACACTTCACCAATGATAAATCTTTCGGCCATGCTGGGAAACAAACCCGGGAACTTTAGTTCAGTAGACAGACACGCTAACTACTGAGCTAAGGTGTCAGATTAATAACTGTTACCATCGAGATTAATTTTTTTTTCCCTTAAAAACCCATGCTTATACACTTTCCCTACATTATTGTGTGTGTGGTCAGTAAAATAGATAGTGAGGAACAGGGAACAGTACAGCAATGCACTAGTAATCCTTTCAAGTGGAGGTAGCTCTGGCAACAAAGTGAGAGCCACCACTGTCTCCTTCCTCTTTCCTTTACCTTCCTCCATGTATAACTATATTTAAAATACAACCTTTTTGGTTTTTATCCTTATCATAGAAAATCTTCTACAATTTACATGGCTAAGAAATAGTTTCCTAAGCAAAACCTTTACTAATTATCTTTATTTTAACAAAGTACTTTTTATCTAATTAATATTAGGCCCCATACTAATAAATACTCAGAACAATTAACTATAGTGAATAGATTTTTTTAAATTATTATTTAGAGTGCTTTTTCTTAACAGGAGCAGCTTAGATTGAAGAAACGATTGCCAAAACTATATCAAAAACAGAAAATATAGTACTTTATTAAACTGTATACATATATAAAACTATAGAGGATGACACAAAATGAAAGTAAAACACATTTGAAAGCACTTCAATATATTGATGTCATGTGGTATTATTAATATTGTTATTACTTGTATGTGTACTTCATTTTCCACAATTAAGTAATATTATGTTCACAAACATGTATCGTCATCATCCTTAACTGTTTTCAGCCTGTAGCTGGGTCAGTTTATTAAAATGTCCCCATCTTCCTCTCACTTGCACATCTTCTGTAATCTGTTCCTGCCAACTCTCTCTTGGTCTCTCTTGTGATATTTGTCCTACATACTTAATCTCCATCATCTTCTTTGATATTTCCTCCTTTTTCATCCTCATTACATGCCCATACCACCTCAGTCTTGCTTCCCATACTATATATTATGTCTTCCCTCCCCTCCCACTCTTTACTGGTTAACACCATTCCTAATCTTGTTTCTCCTTGTGACAGCTAACATTCTTCTAACAAACTTCATTCCCATGGCCTCCACTTTCCTTGTCTCGTTCACATTTAATATCCACGTTTCTGTTGCATAAGTTACTATGGATAGGTACAAAGTACATCATATACAGGCCTTACCTTTTCCTTAGGAGGTCTCGTCTACACCTATAAAACAACTCCCCCTGCTGCCCTCTTCTTATTACCCCCACAAACACATATTGTATTGTATTGAATTTATTTGGTAAATAGTTGCTTTTCTTTTGCAGATGATCCTAATGACCATCTACTCCTGACAATCCTAATGGCTGCCATTGGTCTGTGACCATGTACTTAATATAAACAACCAACAGCCTTCTACCAAAGATGGAATAGCTTCTTCCTAATCGCCTGTCTTGTACATACTTAGATTAAAAAAAACAGAATGTATAAAACAGAAAGTAATAAACCCAGTTAAACGGGAGTTTTTATTAAAATTCTCTTAACGTTGGGCAATTTTATAAAGACATTAGTTTTTTTATAAACAGAGTATTTGTAATAATTTGTTTATTTATGTGTACATTTAATTTGTTATTTAAATCCATAATTATAATAATATTGTCTAGGGTGTTTATATGTGTAAAAATATGTGTACAGTGTGCAGATAATAAAGACTGTTTTATAAAATAATAATTATATTAATGAAAATGGCATGTTGACCAACTTGTATAACAGATGTTTTAAATTCCAATATTGTTTGAAATAGAGCATTGAGCCAATCAGAGTCAAAAGTAATAGTGACAGCCAGAACATTTAGGCTACATGTGTGATAGTGGATTAGAAATTGAAAATATAAAATACTAATAAACATAAAAATAAATATTAAAAATTAACTTTCATTGCCACCGACCACTTCCGTAGATAGAGAAAAATAGAAGTTGGAAGTTAGAGCTAGTTTTAATATGGTTTTGGTGGTTTTTAGTATTGAATCTCAACAATATATTAAGGCCAAGCGTTCCTCTTACTTTTAACCTAAATTTAAATATTGAATTTAAAATATTATAATACTAAAACAAAAGCTAACTAATTAAACTATCATTCTGGTTTTAAGGAACTCCAAAGTTCATGTCCGCCAGAAAATAAGCTCGCCATCCAAACCAATCCTATTACACTTTTTAATTTTTAACCTTATAATCTGACAGCCAACCTACAAACTAAATGTGAGAATAAGGTCGTATGGAGCTATTTTTCTAGGGTTAAGGTGGGTGTGGAGTCTGCTAGAAAATCTTATACCTTTATCTCCCAACCAACTTTTTCTACGTCCTTGCTTCTAACCAATTACATTATTTATATAGCCTAGTGTTATAGTGAATACACTTTTCAATAAATGAGTATATTTAAATAACTGATTTTATTTTCTTCTTTAGTAATATATTTTTAAGTCATTAACATTATTAATGTCCCAGTAATTTCAGAATAAAAATTATTATTTTTAAATGAAAATTTAATCTAATGTGGGGAATTTTATCTTTTGAAACAATTATCAGTCAAAATGTCAAGGAAAGATGTTTATAGTACTGGTAATGAAAAAAAAAAAAAAATTGTGAAATAATTGAATTAAATTTGAGGAACTTTATTACTAATTCAACCAGAGCTAATTATAAACCAGTGGCGGTCCATAAGAGCTGTAGAGCTGCAGTACCCCCAACAATTCTACATAGATTTCCTTCTTCTCCTTGTTTTGGCCAGCTATGGACCATGTTATTTAAACTGTTTTATTCCTTTGGCTTTAACTTTGGTCCAGTATCCGCGCTTTCATTTTCGGTGTGCTTCCTTTCTTTCTTCAGTCCACATCTTGCCTGTTTTAAGCTTGAGCTTTTCCTGGAAACCCTGGTATGCTCCAAGTTTCTTGTTAAGAGGTCACTTTCCTGGATGTCCTCACCTGTGGTCTCCACTTCTTGCGGATTCTTTTCCACCTCAGTGAACCAGACCCCATTGGTTTTCTTACTTTGAATGTAGGAAAATATCCGGTTTGTCAATCTCTCCGTGCTTATTTGGATCATGTGACCATAGAAGGCAATTCTCAAATATAACACATCCTCGATGATTATAATTATTTTCAACTTATTTCAGATTTTGTAATTTTTTATTACGAGTAATTGTGCTGTTTTGAAGGAAGGTTTTCATGATTTTACTGGCTATGCGTCAGGTGCGGCAACTCTCTGTGAACCCCTTGGCTTGTGGTTAAGTGTAGAAACAGAAGAGGGGAAGTAACATCACAGTATTTATTCATTGGTATTAGGTAGGAACTCTATAGTTCATTGCCGCACTTACAAAAGTATGCCACATAATCCTTATCTTTAGCTAATTCTATTCCGTCCACCTCATTACATCAATATGAAATGAACCACATTAGTTAAGTTTTTAAATAATCATCTTTATTTAAAAATGCTATAGCTGGATGAAGGTACAGGAAAGAGTGATATAAACACATAAAATGGAATTAGATATCAAAATACTTTGATATTTACACTAACATTTTTTCTGTGAATATTTTATTTCCATTCTATACACAGATGTTTCATAAAAAAATTATTCTAATTAGCAACACGCTTGTGTGGGAATAAAGTTGTGTATCTAGATTAATCTACCGGTTTTATACTACTGAGCTACCCAGAATTGGTCGATGCCTTGGGTCATACATCACACATTATTTATTAGATGGACATGTGAAATCTTGTGAAATCGTCAGCTAATCTTTAGTTATCAGAAACACAACCGACAGAGTCAGCTTTTTTAGCTAAGTTATTGTACAAGCTTTGTGTTTATACACAGTACACAATATTTGTGAAGAAGTGAAAATACCAAATTTTCATTTCAATACTCGTATATACAGTACTAAGTTTTGTTTCATCGACTTGAAAGTTAGGTATACCAGTACCACCGGTATTTTTTTGCTTGTTTTCCATCTATTGTAACCAACAAAAATATTGAAACATTAAACCTGCACAATTTGATATAAAAGGTTAACAATATTTATATATCTGAACATGATGTGAAGTTAACTATTACATTTTTAAAATTGTGATTTATAAAGAAGTCGTTGAACTTTTCCACCTACTTTAAGATTTATCAAGATAATTTATTTAGGCAACATATTTCAATTTAGTTATTATTTGACTAATACTTTAGGATATCAACAGATTGGATGTTGATGAGCTTACTTGGAATTTAGAGGCACTTGCAGTGTTTGTGCTCTGGTCAACTATTGTGAAGTCCTTTTGTTGCTTAATCTTCCCTAACCTCTACTTGAAAAAGGTTTCGTCTTTCTGTTAAGATCCATAAATAGCACATATTTTAGTACAATAATTGATGCCTTGAAATGAGTGCTCTTCATGTGTTAAAAATGTATTGATATGTTATTAGTGTTATTTTTTTTTAAGGATGGGTACTTCAAATACTCAAATCCTAACTAATGTTTGAAATTTGATGCTTTAAAAAAAATACAAACTTGAAAATAGCTTCTAGATTATTAATTAGAATATTTTTAGAGATTTAATGTTGGGTTATTTATTAGTGTATCTAGTTATAAACAATTTAGGAAAAACCTTTTACACTCAGACTCTAGAGGAGTGTTTCTAAAAGTTATGATGATGGTAAATAGAAGTTATGGCCCTGGAAATAGGAAGGAGGAGAGGGTCTTGTAAATTATGCGGAAGAAACATTATTTCTAAGCAATTTTATTTTAGGACTACATATAAAAGACTAAAATTAATTGATTAAATTAAATGTTGAAAACCGATATCATAGAATTAGTAAGTAGACTTAAAGTTGTTTGATTGTTTATTAACATTTTAAACCTAATATTATTTTTTTTATCAATTGTTCAGATTCGTTGACTTTAGGTTGATACAAACTTCCTCTTCTAAGTGACTTGTATCTATTGAGGAAAGAAAAAGAGTATTTTTTTGAGTATTTAATATTCAATCATTATTATTACTATTAACACCGCGACTTGCTACCCATTCGGGTTGTACACACTTACGTTAATGTGTAATGATAGGGTGATTGTGAGATGAAATGGAGGACCTACAGTTTAACGTGGGATCCGAACCACGGTGGAGGCCTGGAATTTCACACATTCACAAGCTGTGATTAATACACGTCTTGTCAGAGGTGAAAGAAGGGTTTGGCAATCAGATAAATCTGTGCCGGGACCGAGGAATGAACCCCAGGCCCCAGAACAGAAGTCTTGACACCTTAACCCTAGACCACCAGGTCATCAATATTTAATCGTTTGCCTTTCAATTTTTTTAAAATATTTTATCAATATTCTTGAATTCATTGTTATTGCTAAACTTCCTGGGATTGTAAGGATCACTTGATATGCCACCGCAAATCACCAGGTGGTTGAGGACTACACTTTGAGAAACACTGATCTAAAGTTTCTAAAGTCTAGAGAATTAATCTACCACTTAAATGAATTTGGGTTAACACTGGAACAAAATTATATTTAAAAAAAAATACCAATTTGGGAAATTTAACTCCAACGCTTTCAGTGTTTTTTAAGATTCGAGATTTGTTACTGAACTGAATACTAGAATGATTTAAAAACAATTTGTTGGACTCGTCTCTAGTAATATTAGTAGTATGCTTTATAGTCAATATACTGCTCACTAGCGACTTAGCCAATTAAATCAGTGCAAACACAAATTGCAGCCTCCATATAGTCAATTTGTCACCTATTTAAAACTATACCTTTTTTTCACTCCCATTTCTGAGGATCAATCCCATCACCTAATTTGTCGGTCCGGGGGATATTGATATGGATGGGGGGGACAGAGTTGCCCTCAGCCTGTCCCAAAATTGCCTCTGCCTTTTGGGCTCGTGGTCCCACTCTAAGTATACCCGAGTCTTCAGAAGGTACTTGAGGAACGGTGTTATGTGTGTGTCTGCGACCTGACCCAGCCTTACCAGAACTAAGGGGTCCTCTCCCCCACGAAGGGAGAGACGCTGCTTCTCACCACCCTCCAGGAACATCTTCTTGCTACCCGCCAGCTGCAGTTCCCACATGCACCACTGAGATCGCACGAACGCATCGCTGACGATCAAGACGATCCTCCTACTCATTGCGACACTCTGCAAGATCGACTCGGATATAACGGAACCGATCTCGAAGTCCCTCTCGTAGACGCACAGCTTGAGAAAGGGCTCGTAGTTCTCCAACATGGCCACCAGTCGTACGACGAAGTTGCGGTCCTCGTTGCTGTAAGACACGAAAGCGTCGTACTGATAATTGGAGTAACCTTCCTGGACTTTTCTCCGGGCTTTGAACCCATGCCTTCTCATGTTCACGTTCGCCAGAAATATCCAGTAACGGATGTAGGAGCGATATTTGTACCATAAGATTAGAAACACTAATAAAACTATCATCAAGATCACCACTGGGGTGATAATCCAAGCGAAGATACTATCACTATCCGGGTTTATCACAAATTTACAAATAGTTTCTTCCAAGTCGAGCTTGTCCAAGTATTCCAAGAGGGACTTCTCTCTCCATTTATCAGGAGAGTAACACTTCAAAGAAGACTGCGTGGTTCTCAGAGACGTTAATGACAGGTTACGCGCGCCCAGCCATAGCTTTGTCCGGTAGAAATACCTGCAGTCGCACGTGAATGGGTTCCCACTCAGCTTGATGCGCTCAACGTCTAAGAAGTCTTCAATCATAGCTGGACTTATGTATGTCAGCTTGTTATCTTGCATAAACACTTGCAAGGACGTGCTGACGTTCTTGAAAACCCTCTCTATTTCGTCTTTCCACGGAACTATAAGGTTAGTGGAGAGATCCACGCCCAGAAGATTCGGAAGAGGCGAGAATAATTGGGGACTCAGAGTGACGAGGAGGTTTCGTTCGAGACCCAGATACTCTAGACGAGCTAAAGGAGAGAATACGTTAGGATCTATCGATAAACTAGGTATGCCACAACCTCCGAGAAGCAATACTTTTAGATTCATCAAACCCTCGAATAAACTTGACGTTAGATTTATATAACTTGGAAATAGATTATCTTCTAAATTAAGGAACTGTAAGTTTTTTAGTTCACTAAATGAATACGGTTCGATATGGACTATGGTTGCATTCTTCAAGCTTAAAGCCTTGTCGAGGTTCGTAAGTCCTTTGAATGTTTTCCTAGAGATCGTCCGCACGTAGTTGTAGGACAAGTTGAGGTATGAGAGGTTCGTCATATTTACAAACATTCCTTCTCCTAGGTCAAAATAGGAGCGATCATGGCTGTCTCCAGAATTGGATGACAGGTCTAAAGACTCCAGATGAGGCAGGAGAATCCCTGGGACTATTCCTGGGAGTCTGTTACCCCCGAACAGTAGGGTTGTCAGGTTGGGTGCCACAGTACCATTCAGTATCCCCTGCGGGAAGTTGATGGCCACTATTTCCCTCAGGTCTAAGTGTAACAAGTGGGGCATGATGGGGAAAGAACCAGGTCTCAACGACTGAAACTGGTTCCTGGCCAGACTCAAATGAGTTATGCCCGAGTCAGCAATAGCGTTAAGGAGGTTTTCTGGGATACTGCTCTGGAGACCGACGCTATATAGGTTCAGGATACGGAGAGGGACTCCACTTGTTGTCAGCTCACCTATAAGTCCTGCGAGTAGGGACACGTTAAGAGTGTTCAGGCCTAGATACACAGCACGAAGGTGTGTGAGGGTGTTCAGAGACTCCGGGTGGACGTACTCAAGCTGGCACGACACCAAGTGAAGGTCCTCTAGTAAGGACCCATTCAGCGCCACTAAATCTTCAACCTCTACTCGTTGTAGAGGATTCTCGTTAAGAATAAGTTTCCTCAGCCAGGGAAGATACTTAGGGGACAACGCAGCCACAAAAGATTGAAAAGCACTGAAGTTATTCTTCCTCAACTGGAGCGTCACAAGACTGTCCAATCCTTCAAAAACACCTTCCGACAGATAGCTCAGGTTGATGTTGAAGGATATCGATAAATTGGTCACTAGGTCCATACCCCTGAAAGTCCCTGGTTCGATCTCTACCAGATGGTAGTTATCTTCTATGGTGATGGCCTTCAGTGAATTCCACGCTGAAAGCGTCCCCACGCGCAACCCCACGAGGGTCGAGGACCGTATCTCCAAGACGGAGATATTTGTGTTGTCGGTAGAAGGGGGGGCCATGCAAGTGGCCTGGCATGACATCTTGCCGATGGATACTTCCTTGCATTTGCATGTACTGTCATATTCAAGACCTGTGACGACGGTGCTGTTATCAGTGGCATGTTCCACCCCTGAGCCCAGCGAGTCCAGGAAGAGAGCACAGAGGAGTAGAAGTACTTGCCAAAACAAACTCCATGGCATCACCATTCCTTTTTTCCTCTCTTCATGCGTCTTCGTCTGACCATCGTTTTTTTCCTCTCGGAAGATGTATATCTATGGGAAAATGAAACAAATGGAGTTAGTTTTCTAACAAAAGTACTACCTGCACTAGTGGCCAAGTGGGTTAAGGCGTCTGTCTCTCTCAATATAGTGGATTGTCAATGGCGGGTCGATCGAGGCTCTAATCTCAGTCGGCTGCACTAAGAGTGGATTTACACATTTAATTTATCACTGTATTTCTCCTTCTCCCCCTTTCCCCCGCTTCGGCGGCCGCATGTTCTAAGGCGTCACTCTTGCAATGGACTGGACTGCCGATAACAGAGAGATCAGGGTTCGAATCCCATTTGGGTGTACTGAATGTATTACTAAATAAGTTTTCACTCACCCTTCACGATATATTAAACCTAACATCATCCATAACACATTGACGTAATTGGTACAAATGTGATATGTAAAATCATTTTTAAAATACAACTGTATGTACATCGATACTTATTAAAAACCTCAGCTATGGCTGAAATCATACACTTCGGAAGCTGATCATCCATTTCTGAAATACCCTGGCTCAAATACGCCAAGGGTGCACAAGAATTCGCACATGTTCTAGAGCAGATTAGCATGAAATTGCGCTATTAATTTATTTACTTTTAGCACCGCGTCTTTCCACCCGTTCGGGTTATACGCTCATGTACTAAGCTAATGGTTTTAGGGATTAAGAAGTTTATATTTATAGGTGGTGTACCCGCGTTTGTGTGGAAAACAATTTTAAAAAAAAACAGCCTCAGTACACTCGACCGAGATTTGAATCTTAATGTCCCCATCATCGGCAGTCTAGTTTACTACAAGAGTAGCGCGTTAGACCACATGGCCACCAAAACGGGTTTAAAAATGGTTTTTAAAAAAAATGGCGCCGTTATAAAGTCCTTGCGAGAGTAATAATAATAATAATATTTAGCACCACGTCTTACTACCAGTTCGGGTTATACGATTTAAGTACTAATTACTCTAATGGATTAGGACTTGGGAAGGTTGAATTAGAGGAAGTGAACCCACATTTGCGTGGGGGGAGAGTGGAAAACTATTTAGGAAAATCTACCCCCCAGTTCACCCGAACGAGATTCGAACCTCGATCTCCCCGTCCTCAGCTGTCGAGCTTCAACACTACAAGCTCGTTAGCTAACTACGCCACCGAGGCGGGTCTCGCGAGAGTAGAGTTTGAAGTCCTCAAAGGTTTTGAATTCTATCATAATATTTTTAATCAATAATAATAATAGTGTTTTATATTTTGGTATTCTACACACAAAATTATTAATTACTAACACTTATGTGGTAGGGTAGGAATGAAGAGTGTATCTTAGAGGAAACGTACCCGCAGCACCATGAAGAGAGAATGGGGTAAATAACATGGGATTAGTCAGCCTCAACGCATTCGCCCTTGATTCTCACCCCGACCTCTCTGATCCCAGCAAACTGAGGAAGGGGAGATTGGTGCCTTTGCCCCCGTGCCCACATATGCAGGGTGCACGAGTTGAGACAAAGGAAATATTAAACAACCTCGATAAAGAAGATATGGTAAGGGCACGTCATGCGGTCTCTGAACAACGACACGGTCTCCGAGTGTGCGATGTTTCTCTGATGGAGTGCGTGCGTGACCACCGGCATGTGTGTTGAGCTACATATCACGGTCACAGGATGTTCATGTGATAGTCAGGGGGGATTTGTTTGGGGCAGGAGTACTATTTTTCTTGGGGTACACTATATTCTAGATTATGAGAATACAGGCCATTAATAAGCTCCCCTTCCTCTTAAACCCAGAGGCGCAGCTATCAAAGTGGGACACCGATTAACATTTCATTGTGGGTACACTATATTCTAGATTCTGACTATACAGACCATTCATATGCTCCCCCTCCTCTTAACCTCAGCGGTGCAGCCTCCATAGTGGACCGGGGACACACAATTTTTTGAATTAATGCCCCCTCTCCTCTCTCCCTTCCACGCACCCTTCAAACCCTCATCATTGGCAGGAAAAACTGTACATGTAATGTACCATTGGTAAAATCAGTGTAGTAAATTAATGGCTAGTTATATATTACAACTGACCCTTATGTATTTTAATTGGTGGGAGTGGGCTCGTGTTGAGTCATTGAATACACTAATATACACCCTCCATCCTGCCTCCAAACTCCTCCTTCCCGATACCCCTAGCAATCACTCAAAATATGAATTTTAATCTTAGTTTAGTTCCCCCCTGACCACGGGTGCGCGTTGGAATTTTTCTAGGAGGGGGACAAACAAAATTTGATATGCTACTCCTACCAAAAATTTGTAAGGTAAATTGGAAACTATCGGCTTTTAGCTGAGGGAAATTTAGACTTAATCATTGAAATACAACACAGCAGGCAATACGTTGAATAATTTCACACCCAAAAAATGTTATTTAGATTGTGGAACCAAACAAAGTATTGTTTTGTTTGTTGTTTTAACCTGAGAGTCAACGTTACATTTTTCATGGACTAGAATACACCCCACAATGTAACAATACACATTTACTATATTTGATCTCTGTAGCGATTAACTTATTAGTAAATGTTAATATAATTACATATTAAATATTTAAATTAACGAGTTTATAAGATAGATAATCAAAGTTTGAGCCTCATAAGCACAAAAATATTAGATTACTTAATATCACATAGGAAATGAAAATAAGCATTTCACTTGACCCCCTGCAACTTTTGAACTTTATAGATTTAGATTTCACCGACACCTTAGCTAAGTCGGTAGCGTGTCTGTCTTCTTAGCTAAAGGCCCTGAGTTTTATTCCTGACATGGCCAAAAAAGTATAATAATTGGTGAAATGTGGGTTTTCCCTTTCACAGGGATGAACGAACGGCTAGGGGCGGGATGTTGTGTCTGTTATAGATTTAAGGACTTTGCCTACCTGTGACGGCATGGCAGGTCAAGATAAAACTTACCATGTTAATTGAATTTACGTTTTATTCAAAGAGATTTAAAAATAACTTATAACTTTGAAACAAAAACAATGCATCCTTAAATAATTATAAAAACAGTCCCACAAACGTAATAAAATGATTAGTTTTGTCTAGAAATAGTTTTTTTTGTAGAAGTATTCTTTATAAATCCACTACATCTTAGGCTATTTGGTTTGGCCAGAAAAATGTCCTGTAGGAGTATTCCTGCCAGGATGTTGATTAAAAAAGTCCACAGTAGCATATCTAGAATAGGAAGCAAGGAAAAGGTAATATTAAAAAGCAAGTTAATTTTTCAAGGCGCAAATAGTATAGTGAGTGTGTGTGAACTCGTCAGAGGAAGATGGAAAGGGTTGTCAGTAGATAAAAAGAGGCCTCACAGGGTGAATTGCTCATTTTCTTTCTTCTCTTTATATTTCGTACATTGGTGTATAAGTGTGATAATGCTTAGAATGCTTAGGTGCGTCAAATTAAGATGCAGCCCGCCCCGCAAAATAGTTTCTAAATCTCCAAGTAGGCAACGTCGTTAAGTTAGTTTATATGTCGTGTGCTAATGTAATCAGTCGGTTCAGAAAGTGCACGTTAAATATCTCTAATAAATTATAATATAACTATGAAATGAATTGTGTATATTTAATTAAATATCTAAGCGAGTGTGAACGTGCGTCTTCCCCCTTTCAACCCCCTTTCCTTCCAGGCGTAAATGCCTTAACTCATATATATATATATATATATTTGTATATGTATATATATGTATATATATATATATATATACATACATATGAGAGTGTTTAGTACGTCTTATTCCCATCCGGGCTATCAGTATATTTACAATAGCAGGATAGGGACGAGGAAGATAGCGTTTAGAGGAAATGTATCTTCATTCTCGTGGAAGGCTAGTGAGGAAAGACTGCCTCAATACATCCGAATTGGATTCAAATCCCGACTTTCCCATCACCGCCAAACCAGACATGACACCTTTGTCCATATACCATCGGTGCGGGATACACACTTCAGATTGTTTCTGATCGTTGTCCATCCCCGTATCTAAGTGGTCAGAGTACCAGTACTAGCCACAAGTTTAAGGAACCTTGGTTCGTTTCCCACAAGGGTGATGACGAATATATTTACTATATGTTTACGTGTTTCTGTGTTTCTCTTGCAGGTGTGAGCTTGTAGTGTTAGATCTGCTGTTCAAAAAAGTGCGTTTGTTATTCGTGTGCTAATATAATGTGTATGTTTAGAAAGTGCACGTTAAATACCCTAATTATTTTTGGTCAATCAAGTCTTTTGCTGAATAGTATTGCACCCATTTGTTCTGCAAACACAACAATTTAGGGCACACGAACCTGCTATTACTAAGGCATGCGCACAAAAGCAACAAATTCAATCCACTCCAATGAATCTACTGCGAGAACATTCTGGTTAAGGTGTTTAACGCGAGGGAGTGGTGACGTCTAAACACTAGTTTAATATCGACCTTTAGGGATTAGGAGATATCGTTTGTTTCGCTCTGGGGCCAATGTCGACTATCGAGGGCTTAAGCTATCTGTCCCAAAATTATGAGGGGGATGGATTTTAAATAAATTCATCAGATTTCAACAGTAAAAAAGGATTAGAAACGATATTATTGAAAAATAATCTGCACTTTAGCTAGTGTTTCTTAAGCCCAAGACTCCTCGGTCAAAGTCGGTAGTATTAACCGCTCAGATAAATCTACCTATTCCTTTCCTCCGAACCTGTATTCGTTGGTTACTCACTCCTTGATGGCAACTTCTTCCCTTATTACCCGCCAAGGTGGCGTAGTTAGCTAACGCACTTGTCGTGTTGAGCTCGACTGCTGAGGACGGGGAGATCGAGGTTCGAATCTCGGTCGGGTGAACTGGGGGTAGTTTTTCCTAAATGGTTTTCCACTTTCCCTCCACGCAAATGCGGGTTCACTTCCTCTAATTTAACCTTCCCAATTTCTAATCCATTAGAGTGATTAGTACTTAAAGCGTATAACCCGAACGGGTAGTAAGACGCAGTGCTAAATATCTTCCCTTATTTAATTTTCACAGTATCTCACTACCAGTTCGGGTTATACGCTTAATACTCTTACTATGCATAGGTAAGACTAGGCTAAGCCAAACTGTCCTAATACAACACGAAGCTACATATTGATGTAATGCCTCCTTAGTTACATTTCTAGAGAAAGATGCAATAACCCTTTAGCTTTAGCTGGCTATACAATACTAAAATAGAGCGTGCCATATCGCAATAGTCACGCAATGGTATGTGGGCTCCAACAGTGTTGCCATGTTTACGATAACCACAGCAATCACCCGCTTCGGTGGTTGCGCTACTCTTGCAGTAGACTAGATTGCCGATGACGGGGAGATCAAGGTTCGAATCTCGATCTGGTGTACTGAGGGTGGTCTGGTTTTCCGCTCTCCCTCCAAGAATATTCGGGTACACTTCCTATAAATATTCCCTCCCTAATCCCTAAAACCATCAATGCAATTTGTTAACAAACGTACAACCGATTGGGTAATACTGTAGGAAGAGGTGCTAAAACAAATCTATAACAATCATATGATAATTTGGTTATCATACCCCTAGGTTGGTGCGCCATAGTAATTAGCTCCCCCTTGTAAAAGGATACCCAAAAAAATGCTACTATGGGTGTTAAGCTCGAACGGATAGTGAGACGCGGTGACAAAAGAACAAACTTTGATACATTTATGTACCATCTCCCAAAATAAAGTTTTGGGAACGCCACTGAAGATGATACATTATTAAGGTAGACACAGTTGGCACCAGAATGAACACAAGTATTTTATTTATACCTAATGGCAACACCGGCCTGAGCTTGTTCCAGTGAAATGAAGATCGCACTGTCTCTCTAGTTTGCTACCAGGCCACTGGGACACGGTGTGTGTGTGTGTGTTACCCGATTACCCTCGTCACAACGGTATAAACGGACCATTAGGGTCACTCTGTGTGCTGAATGAAGTTAAACTGTGGTAAGAATACCATCAGTCCAGTTGATGTTCATAATCCATCTGCTGCCATGGACTTGTTTGGTGTTTAATATCCTGTATGTACCCTCCTTCTAATGATCAGTAATGAAGAAGTATGAAGAATAAGAGGAAGAAGTGAAGAATGAAAATGACGGTTTGTGTCGCGAAGTGCACCCGCCGACCCGTCAAATACGACCTACCGGGTCATATGTGCCGTNGGGGGGGGACACAAATCCCCCCACTATATATATGTGTATATTGTGCCCTATTTAGGGGATCCAACGGACAGAATAAAACAATTAATTTATTTTCGTAGCATTTTAATTTTTGAGAACCCCAAGGGGTTGGGAAAAAAGTTATTGTTTCAATATGAGTTGTGTTTTGTAATAAAAATTTATGTAAATAGATAATAATAAAAATACTAATGAAAGAAAGAAATGACGGTTTAATAAGATCGCTAATAGAAGCTAAGCTGGAATTACACAGGGAAATAAAGATCAATAATGTAATAAAAGATCAATTTCTTAAGTACTCAGGTTGTTAGAATTAAAGTGCAATGAAAAGAAAGTTAAAGGACAGAGAAGAATGGAGAGCCACTAGTTCCGACCAATCTGATAATTGAGAGCTCAAGGAGAATGATCAGTAAGAAAAGCTGTACTGAGTATACAATGGAAGATTTCATGAAGTAGCTAGCTGTCATTTTCATAGAATCTATTTTTCATTCTTGTTTTATGAAAAGGTTGACCTTACCCAAGCAAATAACATTCATTCCCTTTAGAAAACGGTCTTGGTGGAATCAATTACAAGGAACCATTCCACTTTATTTTTAGGAAGCTATGAATAAAATTAACAAAGAATAATATTAAATTAGCTTTCCTCAAAGAAAATATGCTACTCTTTCTGTCTAAAATATGGTGTAAATATTGACATAAGTTTGATAAATATAATAGCTTTTTACTGATGATGACTACTCTACATGTATTTGGTATAGAATCTTTAAGTGTCAAATAAGTTTACATAGCTATTTATCTTTCTTTTCACGGGATAGTTCTAGGTCTCCTTCACTTCCAACATATATTACTATTTAACCATTATTTCCAAATTTCTGATTCCGGCTAACCTTAAATCGCCTGGATAGTTCTAGCTTTCTTTAAGTCGCCTAGATAACTCTATTTATTCTCTCGGTAATCCTAGCTCTTAGAAACAGACGCTACTTCCACAACCAGAAAGATTTGGGGTGAATGGAGCTGTTGAGAAATCTTTCGTTACCTTAGAGACAAATAGTTCTAACTCTTAAAAATTTGTTTGTAAGACGC